>PUQB01000363.1:0-230316 GCA_003024785.1 Selaginella tamariscina
AAGTGTGACACTTGTACATCATTGAAGGCTGCAGAGGCTTGTGCAAAAACCTTGGTGGAGATCACTGCCATTCAAAAGAAGATGGAGGCCCACATGATTGCACAACAAACTTGCCGGTCTCAGTACTATGCACACCGCATGCTTTCTGTGTCACGCCCATCAGAGTACCTGTGCTTGATCCATGACAAGATGGATCATTCAAAGACCAGCATTCCAAAGCTCGTTGCAACACCAAAGTGCCTTGGAAATGTCATGAAACTTCCGATTTCATTGACAGGTGTGCTAACACATGGACACGGTTGTGAGTCATATGGACACTTTTCACTTCCACATTGGTCTAGTGACTCCAATTTCACTATTGGGTCGTTGGCCATGTGTTTCAGAAACCTTGAAGCCCACTCACAGACACGTCCTATCAGTGATCTCAAAGTGAAGAAACAACACCTTCAACCTTTACATAATGCTCTCATGAACACGTCTGCACTTGAGGCTACTTGGGAATATGAGAGGCATTGTCAGCAGCCTGCACAAAAACAGATGGCCCTGTTGAGAGTTCAGGTTCAGTGGAGGGATCTAGCTCAAATAGTGTACATGTGTCCTCAACATCAAATAAGCTTCCTCGTCATTTGCTTTTACAGATGGATAATTGTGCAGGCGAGAACAAAAATAGGTAAATCATTTTACTTAAGGGTTTCTCAAGCTCATACTTACTTTTATTTTTTCTAGATATGTGCTAGCATACTTGTCAATGCTTGTTGCCAAAGGTGTGTTTGAACAATCACGCTCAGTTTTCTTATGGTTGGTCACACTCATGAAGATATTGATGCGTTCTTCAGCAAGGTCTCCAACTCTACAAAAAGGACAAGTGCACTTACCTTACCGCATATGATGAATCTTTTTGAAAATGCATCTCCAAAAAAAGTTGTGCTTTGCTTGTGACTGAGGTGCCAGACTTCAAAAAATTTCTCAAGGAGTATATAAAAGAGGGAGTGATTCTTTAGTTGGTCACCTTGTGCCGCTACAATTCTTTTTCTCTATACGAGATGGTATACCTATTATGCAGTACAAGTTACGGCCATCAGAGCATGAGTGGTTACCAAAAGAGGGGTTAATGCTCTTCAAAAGTGGAGAGAATGGAAAGCCACTTCTCCCAGAAGGACAACCAGACCCTATTCCATTGAGTGCCCAGCTCAAGGAACAAGAGGTTATTATTGATGGCATCAAAAAATATGTGGCATGGGTTCAAAAATCGATGCCAAAGAATTCTGATAAGGCAACTGGTTACTCAGAACTATATAAGCATGTGGTCGACTATTGGGAGACTGTTGTTCGAGAGTTGGAAGGGCCTACTGTCACAAGTACAGAATTGCAACACCCTTTTTGGCCTAAAACAAGGTGGCGAGAGGAGATTGAAATGACATCACTGAGCACAGACGACATAGAAGCCAGTAGTGATGTGGAAGTGCAAACCCCACACTTTGTTGGACAAAGGAACCAAAAACCTAAAGCATACTTTGATTGCTGCCAGGATCTTCAAAAACTAATGATGGTTCTCATTACTCCAGATGCGTCATATAATCAGCCTATTTGGATGGGTCAAATTATCGACACACCTGAAGTAATCACAAAAAATAGTATTGTTAAGGTTGCATGGTTCAAACCACAAAAAAGGCGACACGAGAAGGAGAGCGAAAGATATAATGGATGCCTAGAGAAAACATGGTCTCCCAATCAAAAAGACCCAGCATGTTTTATAAATGTTAAATCCATTCGATATGGGTGGATGTCAAGAAGCGTTGATAAAGTCACATTAACAAAACTGCAAGGGAATGTATGTTTTCTGAAGCTTAAAGCAATTACAAAATTATAAAATATCATATATTTAATATTCATAATTATTATAAACTCTTTAATAATAGTACCAAATTGTTTACTTAACTATATAAATTTAAAAAATGATATGGAAGATTGACTATATTATTATAGGATTTATATATATATTATTACTACTACAAATTTTTAATTAATAATGTTATATTTAAATATTAATATTTTAATAACAACATCAATATTTATATAATGTACCTCTTATGCTCTTCCTTAATTGTTATATTAGGCAATATATTATATAATTTAATACCTTCTACTTTTATAATGTTATTAATTTTTGTTCAATGAATGCTATAATTTATTAAAGGGTAATACAAAATAGAATATTCTAAAGAATATTCTGTTTTCAAACATATATTCTAAAGAATATTCCTTTAATATTAGAAAATGCTAATTAAATAGCTAAAATTGCTAATTATTAGGAAATGGGACTATAGCCATGCCCATTTTAGTTACAACATGCATCATTAATATTTCCATCTCAAAACTGAAGTTCGGTTCAATGAAATTTAAGACTATGTCTATATTATAGTTATAGCATTTCGATAAATTAATATATTGTAAAGTTATATCCGTTAGTGTAACAACTAGTTGGTAAACTTAGATTTGGATGTTAAAGCGATTGTTATAATCAAATGTATCAATATCAAAATTGTAACTATTTATGAATTAAGAATTAGGTTAATTTACTTATTAAAAACACTAATTGTTTGAATTAGTAAATGCTATACTTAGTGTAGTGTTAGGGAACATTTATTTAATCAATTTGAGAGTTGAAAATAGATAATGTTATAGCGGCATTAGTTTACGAGTTCAGAAAGATTCTTATCGTGGAAACTAAGTTTTTGAAATTCAATATTTTTAAACTTAGTGAGATAAAGAGTTAGGAAGTATTGAACGGCATTTAGTATGATGTGCTCTTTGGGGAATGAGTATAAGAGAGTGACAATTAAGAGACGTGTTATTTAAAGGTTGTCGATTGAGCACTAGAGATGGTTTTCACATTGGTTTGTAAGAAAGGTATGTTAGCTTCTGGTCCTGAACTGGTTGATGTTATGAAAGAATACAAAGTCGGTTGTTGAAAAGTGAATATTAGTACTATTACACTTGGTAGTAAATTTGGCATGAATTTAATTCCCATTGGGAATGAAGTTATGTCAATGACACATCAAGTAGATGGGCTAATTTCAAAGTTGGCATGACCTTGTTGTATACATGTGTACAGCCATGCGCCTCTGTGATCACCTCTAGCCAGATTGACATGTTTACAAAGAATAGAATTTCAAGAGAAGTATTCTAGCATCGGAAAAGAGCTTGATTCCAATAAAAGTCTCATACCTAGTTTGGCGTAACTATATACTAAAGAGGGATAGGTATAATAATAGACCCTTATGAAAAGGGGTAATGAGAAACACCGAGAGATGCAGAAATGTAAAGTATTATATATCATAACATGTGGAGATGTGGGACCATTGGAAAATCAAAGAAATGCGAAGGTGTTTGGTCAAGCATTTGAGAATACTTGTTGTGAGCTAGACATTAAGGAATAAAGCAAGTCTTTATTTCTTGTTAACCAAGGGGTCGGTAACAACACTAACTAGAGGCCTCCAATATAAATTCTAGTTACGTAAAGAAATTAACCATTGTGTTGTGTACGTCGGGTGACAGACTTTGTAGACATGCAAAAGGTCTTTAGGTGACTTCATGTCGCAGGTGGTGCCTTCGACAGCTGGGCTTACGACTTAGTGAACGACAGTTTTGAAGTACTTAGCAATGAGTGTGTCATAATTTTTACTATGACTCCCTTTTATTTTGGACGTTGATTGTTGTTACCTACTGTACTATGTTGATAAGCCCTAGGTGTAGAAGAAAGAGGCCCACTTAGTGCACTTGGATATCTAGTGATGGTCCGACCGGTGTCATTAGGTATTTGCAAGAAACTTTGGGCGAAGCTAGCACTTCCATCTAGAAAACTCTTACCCTAGTTTTCCATGTCCTAGCTAGGTTTTTGGGTAATTCCGGTGAGTTCGGTATGTCAGATATGGGTAGAAACACCTTTAGGATTGATCTAATCCCACGTCCTAAACCCTCATGTTAAGGTTTAAGGGTTAATGGGTCATTAATTAGCTCACCAAGTATGTTCCCTCTGGGAATGAGATTCCGTGCCAGCCCACTTATGTAAACAGGAAAACAGGGGCGGGTGGGGGGGGGGGTCTGTCACATAAATAAGGTAGAGTATGTAGAGTGAGGGTTCTCGGGTTCATGACTGAGCTTGTTACTCTTCTCCTAGTGCAAGCTTTATCTTGTGTCGTCAAGGCACAACCCTCTATTATGCGGCCTAACTTCCAGATGATAGGGGTAATCCCACCTTTGGGTAGCTCACCCTTAGTGTTGGCAAATCCATGCCTAGAAGGTCTTATTGGAATGCACATTTCAAGAGGTAGAGGTTGAGGCTTGTCTCCAGCCTCCTCAATGTCAAGCTAGGTGTAGCACTCATGGCCAAGTTAAGGCACATTCATTGTCTTTGTTCAACCATGGGCGTGGGATCTTATTTGACGGTTCTCATTACCTAGTTCTTGAGGGTTCACTAAGGGGTTTTAGAATTGGCATTTAGGAGCCACGTTTGTGGCACTTGGTACAACTCTTGAATCTAAGGGCTATGGCATGATAACCACATTGTGGAAGGCAGTGTCACATGGAGATGTGACACTATGCTAAACATCACACGATACAACGCCCGAGGCATGCCCTTGGGGTCGTGTCAAGGCATCCACTCAAGGAGGTTAGGTCTCGTAACTAGGTTTGCTTTAGGCACACTTGGCTAGGGGAGTGTTCTCCTTGGAATCCAGGGGTTGAACAACCTAAGCTCAACTAAGTCCAAAGTCCATATTACAGTTTCTTGCATTTTAATAAATTAATGTTATAGTTCTAACCTGGTGGGTTGACTACCTGGGTAAAGATTGTGGGATATATGGGCAAAAAAACTCAAGCGTAACTGAGTCATCATGACTAGGGACCCTCTCATAACACCAATTGGCCCTTTGCTTAGTTGGCATAAGGGGAGAGGGAAAGGTTGTGACAGTCACAGTGCTTGTGGATACAGGATCCAGTATGTCTTCCATAACTACTTCTCTAGTGCATCGGTGCTTATTACTTTTAAGACATGCAGATAAGGTCTTGCACATTTTATATGGTAATAGGCAATCTTGTGCAATATCACAGTACACCACTTTGACTATGCTAGTTATGGGTGACAACTGTAAGTTTCCCCCTAGGTCCCTTAGGGTTGTCCCTTCCCAGGTCTTTGACATTTCTGGGATGTGATTGGTTAAAGCAGTCGAAAGGTATGTGTGATTTTTCACTATCTCCTCCCGTATTACACTTGGAGTCTGTGTTTCTGCAGTCTATTCCTTTACATGCAGAGAAGCTCATTACTGTTTGTATCACGCATATATCTCCTTTGAATCCAATCTTGGGGTGGTGTTCATCTCAACAGATTCAAATGCCGGATCCATCACCTGAGTATCGAGCACACTGCATTGAACAATTTAAGCAGTAATATGCAAGTTTATTCAAATTTGATCTATCCCAAGGTGCATGTGTGAAGACTCAACACTATATACCCATGGCAATGCAAAGCCTTTCAAAGTCCGGTTCGATGCAGGTCACCAAAGAGTTATTGACCATGCAAACAGATGTTACCGATATGATCGGTAAGTGGGTGTGTTGTCCATCACGGAGTCCATGAGCATGTGAACCCCATTTGGTTCCCAAGCCTAATGAATCTTTACGATTCTGTGTGGATTACCGACCTTTCAACGATGTCACCATTAAAAATGTTTATCCACTTCTAAACTCTGTTGAACTATTAGATCGTTTGGGTCAAAGTCAATGGTTTACTAAGTTGGATTTAGCATCAAGATATTGGCAGGTTCCTATGGCTAAGAAAGATATTCCAAAAACGGCCTTCTGGACACCATTTTGTCTTTACTAGTTTTTGGTCATGCTTTTTGGATTGACTTCAACTCCTGCCACCTTTCAACGCATAATGGATAAACTTCTTTCAGATATGCCTGACATCATTGCCAATTTCATAGATGATGTGTTCATTCATGGGTCTGGTTCTTGGGAGGATTATATTCATGATGTACGGTGAGTTATTGATCGATTTTGAGAAGTTGGCTTGAAGTTGAAACTTGAAAAGTGTGTGTTTGGTTCAACCAACACCACTTACTTGGGTTTTTAATATCTCGAGAAGGTTTACATGTGGATCCAACAAAGTTGCGAGCTGTTCGAGAGTTCCCTCATCCTCGTACAGTACAGGAAGTCCAGCATTTTTTGGGCAAGGTGAAATACTTGGGCCAATTTATTGATCATCTCGCCGATTGAACTGCCCCTCTTAGGGAGTTAGTTCGTCCACATGTACCTTTCAGGTGGATTCACAGGTGTCAACAGGCATTTGACCGATTAAAGGAGTTCTTGACAACTTCACCACTACCTCAATACCCAGATTTTACTTATCCATTCATTTTATGAGTAGAATGCATCAGATATTGGTATTGGTGGTGTGTTGCTGCAAGCCAATGTTGCGAATCCTATGATTCGACACCCGATTGCTTACATTAGTCGAGTACTCGAGCCTGCTAAGCAGAATTATTCCACTATTAAAAAAGAATGCCTTGCTGCTATTTGGGGTTTGAATGACTTCATGCCTACTTGCACGGGAGTGAAACACCTTTGGAGTGTGATCATGCTACTGTCACTTTCTTATTAAAACAAAAGAATTTAGTGGGTCATGTAGCCAGATAGGCATTACATCTCCAGATATAACTTTAAAGTGGTGCACAAGCCCGGGAGAACAATGGTGGATGTAGATGCACTTTCTCGAGCATCCATTTCTGATTCTACTTTGCCTGCTCATGCAGTAGCTGCGGCGTTTGGTTTGATACAAGCCCCTCAGGTATTTGATGCCGACTTACCATCCTTGGAACAGTGACAGGACATGAACCATGGACGAGGCAATTACAGGATGTGTTTGCAAGTCCTTCTTTTGAACCTCGATTTCGACAATATCATGCTTAGTTTTGACTTCAAGATGGTTTATTGTGTTTCATTGGGACAAATCCAAAAGACAGATTGCGTTTGGCTATACCCTCTGCATATGTTCCGCACCTTCTTTGAGCATATCATGATTTGCCTATTGTTGAAGGTCATTTGGTCACCAACATGTGTTGGAAAAGCTCTGCCGGTCTTTTTATTAGCCTAGCATGCGTGCTGATGTGATCAAGTACATTCAAAGCTGTCCCATTTGTTAAACTCAGAATTCCTCTACGACTCGGGCCATGGGGTGTTGGAATCATCAAATGTCTCTCACCCTTTTGAGTTAATTACGGTGGATTTAATGGGACCTTTTTCACATTCTTCTTAAGGTAACTAGTACATCATTGTTGTATCTGATTATTTAACTTGTTGGGTGGAGGTTGACGTTCTTTCGGATGCAACTACCATGTCAACAGCTTTGTTTCTGTTCGATAATGTGGTTTTGCAGCATTTTTGTTCAGAGCGGATGTTATCAGATAATGGCCTGCTTTCATTGCAAAGGTATTCTGAGTGTTGTGTGAGAGGTTAAGGGTAAATCATTCATTTGCCTCTCCATTGATAATCCACAAACTGATGGTTTGGTGGAGCAATTAAATCAAACCTTCAAGGGCATGATCTCGAAGTATGTGAACTTCAATCATATTGATTGGGATTGGTATTTGCAATACTTGAGATTTACTTATATAAAGGCATTCAGAGTTCGATTGGTATCTCTCCATTCAAGGCATTGTATGGATATGATTATAAGTTGCCTAGTGAATTGAGTTTATCATCGAATTTGCCACGTGCCAAGGATGCAAAGATGTGGGCTCGACACTTGGATGCTGTCTTGCCTCTTCTACATGCAAAGTATGCTGAACATCTTGGTTGAGCTCAATTACAACAGCAATCTTCTTACAATGCACAACATCAAATTCCACCAGATTATGCTGAAGGTGACTTAGTATTGGTACATTTTCCCAAGCTGACTCCACATGGGCTTGCAATTGGTTTATTACATAAGTGGCTTGGTCCGTACCAAGTACTCCAAAAGGTTGGTCCTCATGTGTATCAAGTACAATTTGTATGATCGCATGAGGTTGAGATAGTTCATGTAGTTCAAATGAAACGGTTTGTTGTTCGAGACTCGTTGAGTACATTCGATAATACCTTAGATGAGCCAACTTACATGGATCCAGGACCATCAGATCCATCACCGTCAACACAACAGCAGAGGGAGGATATTGTATACTGTATATACAAATGTGTATATATACACACATGCATAGTGACACATGGGTGGTGATTTGGCAACCATGTGTCAACGCCATGTGTCGCATGTGTGCCACATGGCAGAAGGTCTCCTATATATAAGCAAGGTTTTTGAGTTGAATAAAGTATCACATTCTCTACATATGTTATGCTATAATATGTGACGCTAATTTCATATGACACGATTTATATATATTATATAAGATATATATACTAAGTTATATCAATATGATGGTTATATAACAGCCATTACATATTAACTAAACTATATATATTAGCTAGACTATACACAATAACAATACTAATATAGTAAGAAAACAAATTGATTGAAATAATTAGATATCAAGCTATATATATATATATATATATATATGATACTTTATATTTTAAAGCTATATAGCAACTCCAAGACAATTATATATTGGCTTAAGTAAAGAATGTATACATACAATGTCATGGTTCTCTCTCTCTCCCCACACACACACACACACAAACATAAACAATACCCTTGGAGTGTTTACTTGTTGTTTAGAACGTTTCTCCTCGTTTGCAGCTTCAATTCTTGATAAAGGTTCCTTATTTGGGATTTAAGCAGTATTATCGACAGGTAGTCCTTTGTCCTACAAAAGAGATAGTTAACTCTGAATAAAAAGCCTAATGTGTGTGTGTACTTTGCATATATATATATATATGTAAGTTTATTTCATATTATAGAAAGAGTAATAACCAGTGCTTTCTTGGCATTCTTTTGAGCCTCTTTGTTCGCTATCTAGCTTTCCAAATGCTGCCAACAGCAGCTGCATCTAATATGTTGCTTTTACTACTTGAACAATAGCTGTTAGAAGGCTGCTTTGTATATTAACCTTCAAAATTTCACAGTAATGAGAAAAATACTATATATATATATATGTGTGTGTGTGTGTGTGTATGGTGAAAATACGAGAGCTAAATAATGAGAATATCGAATTACAGTCTTCAATCATAATATGAAGGCACATGTGTAATACACACCTGAAAATATCAGTAGAATACGGCATGGGAAGCAATTGCCATAATGGTAACGAGGAGGTTGCGTAACTAATTGGATAAAGTTAATGATAACTACAAGTACAAATGGGTATAAATAGAATGAAATAGGACTAGGAAGGGATCCTAAGAATATTGGTTATTGTACTATGTACCTTTGTATATAAACATAATATAGTCTCTTCTTGCTCTCTAAGGTATTCTGCCTTATCTTTTGCCTCACTGTTAAAGGTAAAATATTAGGAGCATAGGACGTCCTACTGTAGAGAGAATAAGGGTAGGAAGGTTTGTAGTAATCATGGAAGGAAAGGTTGTAAAGGAGGAAAATCCTTACCGAGAGGAAAAGGAAAAGGAAAAGGTGAAGGAAAGAAAAAGATAAAGGATGACGTGGCGAGAGGAAGAGTAGTTAAGGGGAGTTAGGGCAACGAAGGAAGGGTCTCCATTTGAAGTTCTAGCAGGAGATAAAGGTTCTCTACACTTTGTCTTTTGTATTCATGTTAGTAATGAAAGGTGCATATTAGAGAATCTTGTGTGTGTGTGTATGTCTACTCTCAATGAATGGATCTAACAAGGCAATAGCCAAAATCCGTTCTTGCCCTTGACTTTGGAGACCAGTCATAGTGGCACTGGGAGAAGTCTGATATATATACAGATATATTGAGAGTTGAGAAAGGAAAGGGTGTAGCCTTTCCTGTACGTTGTATGAAAGGTTGTGAAGGAAACAGGTTAAATAGAAAAAGGTGAGGTAGAGAGCCCTTTTTTGTTTAACAATTGGCAACCATGGAGGGATTTCGCCATTGCAGTGTTAACATTCATTGAGAAAAGAGGCTAAAAAGGATAAAATTTTCATTCTGAAAAAGGCTCGGAAGGTGTAGAGCCGGATGTGTAAAGGAGAAGGAATGAATGGAACCGTGGAGGAACCATCGTCCTAATTCAGCCTTAGCTGATCAAAGGAACCAAAGGCAGGCCAATAGAGTGGCTGCCCAACAGCAACCTGAAACTGACGAAAATAGACGTCAAAATATCCTTGGTAAGATAGTAGAGGATATTGCAGAAACAATACAGAAATCTGAGGCTGATCCAGAGAATTGGAGGCAGTATCAAACAGCTGGTTTAGAGGAAACAGTGAGAGGAGGAGTGCATGTTCATATACTGAGATTGCAAGGAGAAGGATCTCCTGAGAACTCCCAAAGAGGAAGGGAGGAAGGTGTAAGAGGAAATACACCAGAGCAAAGGGTTATTACAAATATGGCACTTTTCCCGGGAATGTTTGGGGGTACGGTGATGTATCCCACATTCTCTGCAGGAAAGAAGAAAAATCCAAAAAGGCACTTACAATAGTTTGAAAAGGTAGTAAAACTGTATAAGGTGACGGATGCAGAAAGGCTGCTTATATTTCCACATACATTGAAAGGAAATGCCTCTGACTGGTATTATGATTTAGAAAAGGAAGTCAGAGAGAATTATCAGAAGGTTACTGATGCATTTAAGGAATATTTCATAAAGGAGGAATTGCCGGAGGAACATTTAGAAAAGTTAAGGACTATCCTTCAAGGCAAAACAGAAAAGATAGATGAATATACATGTTAAAGGTAAAATATTAGGAGCATAGGAGATCCTATTGTAGAGAGAATAAGGGTAGGAAAGTCTGTAGTAAGTATGGAAGGAAATAAAGGCTGTGAAGGAGGAAAATCCTTACCGAGAGGAAAAGGTGCATAAGGAAAAGGAAAGAAAGGCTGTGAAGGAGGAAAATCCTTATCGAGAGGAAAAGGTGCATAAGGAAGAGGAAAGAAAGGCTGTGAATGAGGAAAATCTTAACCGAGAGGAAAAGGTGAGTAAGGAAAAGGAAAAGGAAAAGGAAATCTCGTAAAGGAAAAGGATGACGTGGCAAGAGGAAGGGTAGTTAAGGGGAGTTAGGGCAAAGGAGAAGGAGTCTCCAGAAGGGTCTCAACAGGAAGTTTTAACAGGAGAAGGGTCTCATTTTGAAGTTCTAGCAGGAGATAAAGGTTCTCTACACTTTGTCTTTTGTATTCATGTTAGTAATGAAAGGTGCATATTAGAGAATCTTGTGTGTGTGTATGTCTACTTTCAATGAATGGATCTAACAAGGCAATAGCCAAAATCCGTTCTTGCCCTTGACTTTGGAGACCAGTCATAGTGGCACTGGGAGAAGTCTGATATATATACAGATATATTGAGAGTTGAGGAAGGAAAGGGTGTAGCCTTTCCTGTACGATGTATGAAAGGTTTCCTGTTTGTGTGAAGGAAACAGGTTAAATAGGAAAAGGTGAGGTAGAGAGAGCCTTTTCCTGTTTAACTATTGGCGACCACGGAAGGATTTCACCATTGCAGTGTTAGCATTCATTGAGAAAAGAGGCTAAAAAGGATAAAATTTTCATTCTGAAAAAGGCTCAGAAGGTGTAGAGCCAGATGTGTAAAGGAGAAGGAATGAATGGAACCGTGGAGGAACCATCGTCCTGATTCAGCCTTAGCTGATCAAAGGAACCAAAGGCAGGCCAATAGAGTGGCTGCCCAACAGCAACCTGAAACTGACAAAAATAGACGTCAAAATATCCTTGGTAAGATAGTAGAGGATATTGCAGAAACAATACAGAAATCTGAGGCTGATCCAGAGAATTGGAGGCAGTATCAAACAGTTGGTTTAGAGGAGACTGTGAGAGGAACGGAAGGAGTGCCTGTTCATAGACCGAGATTGCAAGGAGAAGGATCTCCTGAGAACTCCCAAAGAGGAAGGGAGGAAGGTGTAAGAGGAAATACACCAGAGCAAAGGGTTATTACAAATATGGCACTTTTCCCGGGAATGTTTGGGGGTACGGTGATGTATCCCACATTCTCTATAGGAAAGAAAGAAAATCCGAAAAGGCACTTACAACAGTTTCAAGAGGTAGTAAAACTGATAAGGTGACGGATGCAGAAAGGCTGCTTATTTCCACATACATTGAAAGGAAATGCCTCTGATTGGTATTATGATTTAGAAAAGAAAGTCAAAAAGGATTATCAGAAGGTTACTGATGCTTTTAAGGAATATTTCATAAAGGAGAATTGCCGGAGGAACATTTAGAGAAGTTAAGGACTATCCTTCAAGGCAAAACAGAAAAGATAGATGAATATACACACCGTTTTAAGAAACATGAAAAAAGTGTAAGGCATATGTAAAGATGGATGCCTTGTTGCAATGGTATAAGCAAGGGTTGCTAAAACCATATAGAGATCTAGCACATACTATCAATGAAAAGGATAGAGAGGATCTCATTAATCAATTGAAAATATATGAGAGAAGAGGAGGCAAATAGAAAAGATTGCAGAAGGAAAGTTGAAAATATATAGAAGAAAGGAAGAATCCTCTGATGAAGAGGAAGAGGAAGCTGATGTAGTAAAAGTTCAAAAATATCCTATAGATGAGAAAGCATTGGCTCAAATGATGAAAACTTTAAAAGGAATGACAGTTAAAGAGGAGTTAAAGGAAAAAGTATGGTGTACTAAATGTAACAATCCTGGTCATACAGTAGAGGAATGTAGACTGCAATTGCCTACATGCCAGATATGCGGAAAGAAAGGACATGTGGCTAGGAACTGTAAACATTTTCTAAATCAGAATGTGGCTCGCATAGAGAGAGAAGGAGGACAGATGAACATCCACCTCCTAGAAGGTTCCCACCTAATAGGAACCGTGGCAATGAGAGGAATGATAATGCTGTTCCTTATGAGAACAGGAACAATATATATGGCAGAAGGAATGAAGTTCCTTATCAGGATATTATGACCAAAGGAATGATAATCCTTACGAAATTAGAGAGGAAAGGTATTATGCAGGAAGAAATGGTCCATATAAGGCGTGGCAAAATGATAGACCTTATCCTGAAAGAAATGATAGGCAATATAGAGGAGAGGAAAGACCATATCAAGGTCAAAGAGGCAGAAATGATTCCTATAACCAAGGAAATGATAAACAAGGACCACAGGGTAGGAATTTTCCTTCCCAGGTTTGTTATACATGTGGTGAAACAGGACATATCTCTAGGGAATGTCCTAGGCGGAATGTACAACCTCCTACTTCCACCAGAACGACTAATGTACAGCCTACAACACGGCTTATTCAAATAGAGGAGGAAAAGGATGAGTATCCACCCGTTGCAAGGGCAGTTATAGCTCTTCAAGAGAAGAAGAAGGAATCCTCTTGTTATGGAGAAGGTGAGGTAGTTATTATTCCTAACAAGAAGGAGAGCTTGTTACAGGAAAATGTAAGCAAGCAGGAGCAGGATCCTGACTAGAAAGGTCAGACTGATAACGAATTAGAAGGTATAAACAAAGGTGATATAGATAAAGGTGAACAAAGTTTTTTATTATTACCATTACATGATAAAACAATGGATTCTATGTATCACCAAGCTATAAATCAGGAGATAAAGATTACACTTGGACAGTTGATAAAGGTAGCCCTTATATAAGAAACCAAATATTAAATGCAGTGAGCTTAGTTCAGCAAACACCACCTTCGAGTGAAGGATACACAGTTTGTAAAATGGATAAGGAAGTACTGTATGAAGGTGATTATGATGGACATGTTCCTTGTATCACAGTATATGTGGAAGAAATAAGTTAAAACGAGTGTTAATAGATGGAGGTTCAGGTGTGAATTTTATTGAAGAAGGTAAATGTAAAAGGATGGGTTTAGGACCAATCCAACCTGCCCCATTTAACCTTAAAATGACTGATCAACGAAGTGTAAGGTCATTAAGCATAATGAGAGGAGTCACTATCACAGTAAAAGGATTCAAATATAGGATATCCTTGCTTGTCCTACAAAAAGAAGAAAAGGATACTGTTTTACTATGTTCTTAGCCAGACTATGGATTAAGTCTGATAAGGTTATTCAGAATGGAAGAACAAGAAAGATGATGGTAGAAGAAGGAGAAGGAAAACTAGTGATCTGTAAACATACTAAAAGGTATGTTAAAAAGGAAATCCGACCTCTTATTTTAAAAGGATGTGATTGGTTTAATGGTCAAGAAGAAGTAGAAATCCTGAAAGCATATCCTTACTTGAAGGTCTTAACAAATATTGACCTTCACGTAGTGCTGAAAGGAAAGAAAACTGTTCAGCAGAAGGAAAACGACAGACCTGAATTACAGGAAAAGTTTTATAAGGCAATCCTGTATAAGATTGATTTGCAGGAACAACCTTCAGAGTATACATATGTGTATACCACAGATCCTTTAAAGCAAGTGAATATAAACACAGAAAAGAAGCTAAAGGAACATGAAGGAAAAATTATTCAGGAACAGGAAGAGAAACAAATGCTGATTCTAAGGAACAAGATGCAGGAAATCAAGTGCTGCAACTTAAGTACCATGAAGATAAACATCCAAAGGAAGGAATAGGATAGTTGCCGTGAGGACACAGCAACAAATAAGGAGGGGGCAGTGTTAAAGGTAAAATATTAGGAGCATAGGAGATCCTATTGTAGAGAGAATAAGGGTAGGAAAGTCTGTAGTAAGTATGGAAGGAAATAAAGGCTGTGAAGGAGGAAAATCCTTACCGAGAGGAAAAGGTGCATAAGGAAAAGGAAAGAAAGGCTGTGAAGGAGGAAAATCCTTATCGAGAGGAAAAGGTGCGTAAAAAGAGGAAAGAAAGGCTGTGAATGAGGAAAATCTTAACCGAGAGGAAAAGGTGAGTAAGGAAAAGGAAAAGGAAAAGGAAATCTCATAAAGGAAAAGGATGACGTGGCGAGAGGAAGGGTAGTTAAGGGGAGTTAGGGCAAAGGAGAAGGAGTCTCCAGAAGGGTCTCAACAGGAAGTTTTAACAGGAGAAGGGTCTCCATTTTGAAGTTCTAGCAGGAGATAAAGGTTCTCTACACTTTGTCTTTTGTATTCATGTTAGTAATGAAAGGTGCATATTAGAGAATCTTGTGTGTGTGTATGTCTACTTTCAATGAATGGATCTAACAAGGCAATAGCCAAAATCCGTTCTTGCCCTTGACTTTGGAGACCAGTCATAGTGGCACTGGGAGAAGTCTGATATATATACAGATATATTGAGAGTTGAGGAAGGAAAGGGTGTAGCCTTTCCTGTACGATGTATGAAAGGTTTCCTGTTTGTACAGGTTAAATAGGAAAAGGTGAGGCAGAGAGCCTTTTCCTATTTAACAATACACACCGTTTTAAGAAACATGAAAAAGTGTAAGGCATATGTGAAGATGGATGCCTTATTGCAATGGTATAAGCAAGGGTTGCTAAAACCATATAGAGATCTAGCACTACTTACTATCAATGAAAAGGATAGAGGATCTCATTAATCAATTAAAAATATATGAGAAGAAGAGAAGGCAGATAGAAAAGATTGCAGAAGGAAAGTTGAAATATATGAAGAAAGGAAGAATCCTCTGATGAAGAGGAAGAGGAAGCTGATGTAGTAAAAGTTCGAAAATATCCTATAGATGAGAAAGCATTGGCTCAAATGATGAAAACTTTAAAAGGAATGACAGTTAAAGAGGAGTTAAAGGAAAAAGTATGGTGTACTAAATGTAATATCCTGGTCATACAGTAGAGGAATGTAGTAGACTGCAATTGCCTACATGCCAGATATGCGGAAAGGAAGGACATGTGGCTAGGAACTGTAAACATTTCCTAAATCAGAATGTGGCTCGTATAGAGAGAGAAAGGAGGAAGATGAACGTCCACCTCCTAGAAGGTTCCCACCTAATAGGAACCGTGGGAATGAGGAATGATAATGCTGTTCCTTATGAGAACAGGAAATATATATATGGCAGAAGGAATGAAGTTCCTTATCAGAACAGGAATACTGGATATTATGAAGGAATGATAATCCTTACGAAATTAGAGAGGAAAGGTATTATGCAGGAAGAAATGGTCCATATAAGGCGTGGCAGAATGATAGACCTTATCCTGAAAGAAATGATAGGCAATATAGAGGAGAGGAAAGACCATATCAAGGTCAAAGAGGCAGAAATGATTCCTATAAACAAGGAAATGATAAACAAGGACCACAGGGTAGGAATTTTCCTTCCCAGGTTTGTTATACATGTGGTGAAACAGGACATATCTCTAGGGAATGTCCTAGGCGGAATGTACAACCTCCTACTTCCACCAGAACGACTAATGTGCAGCCTACAACACGGCTTATTCAAATAGAGGAGGAAAAGGATGAGTATCCACCCGTTGTAAGGGCAGTTATAGCTCTTCAAGAGAAGAAGAAGGAATCCTCTTGTTATGGAGAAGGTGAGGTAGTTATTATTCCTAACAAGAAGGAGAGCTTGTTACAGGAAAATGTAAAGAGCAGGAGCAGGATCCTGACCAGAAAGGTCAGACTGATAACGAATCAGAAGGTATAACAAAGGTGATATAGATAAAGGTGAACAAAGTTTTTCATTATTACCATTACATGATAAAACAATGGACTCCATGTATCACCAAGCTATAAATCAGGAGATAAAGATTACGCTTGGACAGTTGATAAAGGTAGCTCCTTACATAAGAAACCAGATATTAAATGCATTAAGTTTAGTTCAGCAAACATCACCTTCACGTGAAGGATATACAGTTTGTAAAATGGATAAGGAAGTACTGTATGAAGGTGATTATGATGGACATGTTCCTTGCATCACAGTATATGTGGGAAGGAATAAGTTAAAGAGAGTATTAATAGATGGAGGTTCAGGTGTGAATTTTATTGAGAAGGAGAATGTAAAAGGATGGGTTTAGGACCTATCCAACCGGCTCCATTTAACCTTAAAATGGCTGATCAACGAAGTGTAAGACCATTAGGCATTGTGAGAGCAGTCACTATATCCGTTAAAGGACTTAAATAAAATATCCTTAATTGTCCTACGAATGGAAGGACAGGATGCAACATATACTATGTTGTTAGGACGACCTTGGCTTAAGGTGGCCCAAGCGGTGCAGGATTGGGGCTCAGGAAAAATGACAATAGAACAAGGTGACTTGAAGGTCGATTTATACTATGCTAAGGGATACTTAGCACAGAAGGATCGGCCAGTTGCATTGGAAGGGTATGATTGGGTGCGGGGCTTGGATGATCAGGAGGAAGAGCAAATTTTAAAAACATATCCTGATCTAAAAGCTCTTGCAGAGATTGATTTATATGCCATTCTGAAGGAAAGAAGGAGCATCTCAAAAGGAACAGGAACAGGAACAGAACAATCTGGGTTGCAGGAAAAATTTTATAAGTCTGTTCCTTATGAAATGAATTTGCAGGAACAACCTGCTGAATATACATATATCTACACTAATGATCCTTTAGAGCAAGTTAATATAGGTACAGAAATGGAACCTAAGATATTAATATAGCTCAAGGATTGGATCCTGATTTTAGGAATAAAGGATTGATGTTGTTAGCCAAATACAAGGATGTATTTGCATGGTCCTATCAGGATCTTAAAGGAATACCACCAGAGATATGTATGCACACTATTCAATTATTGCCGGGATGCCAACCGGCCAAACAAAGTGCATACAGGATGAATCCTAACTATGCTAAATTGGTGAAAGAGGAAATTGATAAACTGTTGAAGGTTGGCTTTATATATCCTATACAAGGAGCGCAATGGTTGTCACCACTCGTGATCGTCCCTAAAAAGAATGGGAAGCTAAGAGTGTGTGTCAATTATAAAAAGCTAAATGATGTTACAACTAAGGATATCTTTCCTATTCCTTTCACAGAGGAAATGCTGGATAATGTCGCAGGCCATGAAATGTATTCCTTTATGGATGGCTTTTCAGGATATAATCAGGTGATGGTAGCTCCAGCAGATCAACATAAGACGGCTTTTATAAGTCCGTGGGGTGCCTATGCCTATAGGGTTATGCCTTTTGGCTTATGTAATGCACCCTTTACGTTTCAAAGAATTATAACGGATACCTTTCGTGAATACCTTTTAGATTTTATGAAAGTCTTTATGGATGACTTTAGTGTGTATAGTACAAAACAGGAACATCTACAGTGTTTGGAAAAATGTTTCCAGAAATGCAGACAAAATTCAGTTGCTTTAAATCCAGAAAAATGTAACTTTTTTGTTAAATCAGGAGTCCTTTTAGGACATGTGGTTTGTAAGGAAGGAATATTGGTTGATCAGGACAAGGTTAAGGTATCCTTAGCCTACAACCACCACAGGATATAAAGGAGTTACGAAGGTTTTTAGGCAAAATAGGCTACCATAGGCGGTTTATAAAGCATTATGCTAAACTCGCCAAACCTTTAACCGACTTGCTTAAGGTTGATGTGCCATATGTTTGGACTTTAGAGTGTCAAGAGGCATTTGATAACCTTCGACGGCTCTTATTAAAGCCCCCATATTGGTTAGTCCCAAGTGGGATCGGGAATTCCATGTACAAGTTGATGCCTCTGATATTGCTATAGGAGCTGTCCTTACGCAAATGCAAGAGGACGGTAAGGATCGTCCTATTTATTATGCGCAGGCTCACACCTGCAGAGGTAAATTACACTACTACAGAAAAGGAAGCATTGGGTATGGTATATGCTATCCACAAATTTAGACATTATTTTGGCTAATAAAGTAAAACTTTTTGTGGATCATAAGGCTTTATTATATTTACTTAAAAACCTGTACTTACAGGAAGGTTAGCCAGGTGGTTCCTACTTCTGCAGGAATATGATTTTGAAATAATTCATAAACCTGGAAAGCAACACGAACAGGCTGATCATTTAAGTCGTATTAAAACAGGCGAACTTCCTATTCGTACTATGGATGATTTTCCTGATGCGAGTTTTTTTCGTGTGGATGTTCCATTAAGGTGGTTAGATCATATTACACAATATCTAGCCACTGGAATAGTACCACTTACTTATAAGACGCCCGATGAAAGGAAGCTCTTTGTCGTGAGACACGACACTTCTCTCTGTGGGAGGAAAGCTGTATAAACTGGGGTCCGATGGGGTATTACGAAGGTGTGTAGATCCTTTAGAGGCCCCAGAGGTTCTTAAAGAGGCTCATTCAGGCCTTGCAGGAGGACATTTTGCAGAGGAAATAACAGGAAGGAAAATCCTTCAGGCAGGGTTATGGTGGCCTACTTTATGGAGAGATGTAAATAGATATTGTAAGGCATGTGATAAATGCCAACGTGCACAATTGCCTCCAAAGAAACAAATACAACCTTATAATCCAGTTCTACCACTGGAACCTTTCCAAAAATGGGGAATGGATTTTATAGGACCAGTTAATCCTATAAGCTCAAAAAGGAATCATATATATTGGTTTTAACAGATTATGACTAAATGGGTAGAGGCAGAGCCTATGAGAAAGGCTGATGCATATAATACAGCGAAGGTTATATATAATACTATAATAGTACGTTATGGTATTCCTAAGGAATTGTGAGTGATAGAGGAAAGCATTTCGTGAATGAAAACAATAGAAATGCTTATGAGGGAGTTTGTGATAAAACATAAGAAGTCTACACCATATTACCCACAAGGTAATGGACAAGCTGAATCTACAAACAAAGTCCTTAAAAAACGTTTTAAGGAAGGTGGTTCAGGAAAATAAGAGGATTGGGATGAAAGGTTACCAGAAGTATTATGGGCCTATAGAACAGCTTATAAGGTGACTACAGGTACGACACCTTTTAAGCTTGCGTATGGATTGGAGGCTATAACTCCGATGGAGTATATTGTGCCGTCCTTGAGAATAGCAATTCAATATAGGATGGGAGAAGGAGTCTTTGGAAGCTCGTTTAATAGAGCTAGAGAAGTTAGATGAGAGGAGAATGCATGCCCTGTGGACGATACAGGCGATTCAGAGAAGGCGGAAGGTTTGGCTAGATAGGCGAAGGAAAGGCAAAGAGATAAAGGTAGGTGATCTCGTCCTTTGGTACAGGGGAAAGGTGGATGAAATAGGCCAAAAGTTTAATTTGAACTGGATAGGCCCTTTTCGGGTTAAATCTGTAGAGGAAGAAGGTGTGGTGGATTTGGAAACATTGGAAGGAGAGGCAATAGAAGGAAAGGTTAACCTTAATAAGGTAAGGAAATATCGTTGAAGGGAGTAGTATTTATGTTGAGTTGAAGAGTATTCTGCTCCTGAAGTGCACGAAAAACAAGGCAGGAGATCTAGGGTTTTGCAGTGAGAGAGAGATGTCGGCAAAGAAGGGTCTTGTCTGCGCGAATTGCCGGGAGTTGGTGAATCCTCCTGATGGAGAGAGATTGGGGAAAGTCAGTTGATGCACACTAAATGGGATTTCTCCTGTGAAATGGAGAGGTTCTGCGGGATAGGTTTGTGGCCATACGCGGAGATTCTAAGAGATGCCGAACCTCATGATGAAGAATGCTTCACCTTAGTGATGCTTTTGGAGAAGGTGGAGAAGCCGGATACAGTTTTAGCTTATGCAGAGGAGAGGAAACTCCTTTTCACCGATAGGTTGGAGGAGGTATTTCACCTCCCACATTCGGAAGGAGAGGTAAAGGCCGAGAAGGCACACCTCACAGTATTAAAGGAAGGCAAGCAGTATGTGAGCAAGGTGGGTTGAAGCTTTCCGACCTGAGGAGGAAACGCAGTTAGCGATGAATTTATCGTTAACGCGTTCGAATTTCGGACATCTTATATTACAGCATCGAATCCGGTCATGTCTTTATATGACGGATTAAAGGAAAAGAGGCAGTAGGAGTGGCGAGATATTTGCTGAAAAGGCTGAGGGAGCACCTCTGTGCAATGCAGGAGTTAGAGAAAAAGGGAGAGCCTTCGTCCATGATGGCCTTCATGGGTACAGATAATCGCGGATTATGTACGCCAATACGGCGAACCGGCGGGGCCGGAGATAGTCGCGCGTATGAAGCAAGTGAGGAGAGAAACGGAGTCACTCAGAAGAAGCAAACCAAGCGCAAGATGGGGGAGACGAAGGGAAAAGGAGTAGATGCTGACCTGCAGGCAGAGGAGAAACAGATGGAGAGAACGCCAAAGAGGAAGAAATCAAAGGTCGAGAGATCAACGACCGCGAGGAGGAACACTAGATCGGGAAAAAGGTAAGAAGTCAAAGCCAGGAGCACAGATAACTCCGAGCCGAGAATAGTGGTAGACCTTGACGAGGAGGAAGACGGGCAGTCAGGAGAGATCATACGGGAAGAAGAACCTTCGTTGGAACAGGAGGAAGAGGACGAACCTGGAGAGGACGAGGAACCAAAGGAGGTTGAGAAGGAACGGAGAACAAAAGCCAGGCAGGAGAGTGGAAAACTTCAGCCGGAGCTGGAACCGCAGGTGGGAAAGGAACAGGAGAATATGTAGAACTGTTGCGTGAGAGACGGATGATGATAATCCCGTTGGGAGAAATAGACCCTTATAAGAAGAAGGGATGTGATGAGGGTGAGCCAGCAGTTGGGGAACGGACGACGAGATCGAGGACAAGCAGAAAGTATCCTCGATATTCTCTTCCCGACGGTTACACCCACAACGGTGGATATAACCGATGAGGAAGTAGTGGGAATTGCGAGAGAAGCTGAGGAGATGGCGCGGGAGCGAAGTTTCCGAGGCATCAATTTAATCCGCCCCCTTTCAGCATTCTCCACGCACACATACAGGTATGTATGGACGAGGGATGTATCGGGGAAGTGGATCGCAGGGTGTGCCAGTGACTGATTTCCGCCTGGAGGAGGAGGAGCCGATTCAGCAGAATCTTGATGGCGGGATGCAGACAGATGCGATTTTCAAAAGACGGAGGGCGTTCGCGGAAAGAGGTGCAGGCTACGGAGACGCAGATGCAGTTTGCACAGTGTCTTGCACAGCTCCAGCAGGAAATGGTCGAGCAGATGGATAAAGGGGAAACGAGACACAGGACGCAACGCAGATCGCGGCAAATCTCTTCAATCACCTCGTAAATTCCGGGTACACGATTAAAGATAGGGCAGACATTCAGCGGCTCATTGTACAAGCAGTTGAGAGCGTGATGGCGCCGAAGATGACGGCACTCCAGGGACTCGTGAGTAAGGGATTCAGCGACCGATCAAGCAAAGGACTCCAAGCCCGGTTGTGGAGCTTAAACCTCCACAGACTGCACAGGAGCCGATGAATTTATTTCAGAGGCTGGTACGAGCGCGGGATGAGACGCAGCAGACTGCTACCATTCTGTCTGTAGTGGTGGATGAGTTCCAGCGTCTGCAGAGAGAAGAGCAGCTTAGGAAGGAGACAGGCGTTTCGTCTTCAGGTGGCAATGGTTCAGCAGGAACTGATAAGGAAGAGCAGAGTTTCAGAAGTACAAGGATCAAGGAGGAATACCAGGAGATGCGCAGATGTGTTGCCGTGAGGACACAGCAACAAATAAGGAGGGGCAGTGTTAAAGGTAAAATATTAGGAGCATAGGACGTCCTACTAGAGAGAATAAGGGTAGGAAGGTCTGTAGTAATCATGGAAGGAAAGGTTGTGAAGGAGGAAAATCCTTACCGAGAGGAAAAGGAAAAGGAAAAGGTGAAGGAAAAGGAAAAGGTAAAGGATGACATGGCGAGAGGAAGAGTAGTTAAGGGGAGTTAGGGCAACGAAGGAAGGGTCTCCATTTGAAGTTCTAGCAGGAGATAAAGGTTCTCTACACTTTGTCTTTTGTATTCATGTTAGTAATGAAAGGTGCATATTAGAGAATCTTGTGTGTGTATGTCTACTCTCAATCAATGGATCTAACAAGGCAATAGCCAAAATCCGTTCTTGCCCTTGACTTTGGAGACCAGTCATAGTGGCACTGGGAGAAGTCTGATATATATACAGATATATTGAGAGTTGAGAAAGGAAAGGGTAGCCTTTCCTGTACGTTGTATGAAAGGTTTCCTGTCTGCGTGAAGGAAACAGGTTAAATAGGAAAAGGTGAGGCAGAGAGCCCTTTTCCTGTTTAACACTCACCTTAGTTTCTACTTCGTTTCTTCCTACTACAATGGATCACAGTATTACTTGCTACCTACCTTACCATCTTTACTCTCTCTTTGACCTCTTAAAGTCTTGTCTCTATCTTTCTTTCTTATCTTAGAATTCCTATTATGGGTGACAATGGTGACCATTATTACAATTCTTGTTGTAGAAAATTATAGCTTAACATTATGAATGACCACGGAAGGATGGTCGTATTAGTAGGTAACTAACAATTGTGTATAGGATGAACCGGAATGGATAGATCGATACCAAAGAAGTATTAGAGTTTGAGGAGAAGTTGCGGTGGAAGAAGAAGTTCAGGGCCTTCAACAAACTCCAAAGCGTGTATTTATCACGATCAACTACCTTATCATAGAGATGACAAAATGCTTAGAAATGCCTAACGAGAATGGATTTGTTGTTTTAAGTATAATGAATGGATGACTATTGACGGATTTTCATTGAACATCAACGACATATAGGAGATAGGATAGCAACAACAACAAGAATGCAAAGAGCAATACTTACGACGATAAGCCATAATAGAGACCCAAAAAAGATTAGAGGAACAAGAGACATAAAGGCATAAAAAGCAATTAGAAGCACGAGAGATAGTGCAAGGACAACTGAGCGCGAGGATTGGACAAAGAGGATGATGAAAGCAAGAAATATGAAAGCAAAGAATTATGTGTACTGACACAACATTTATGGGATGTACTGGTGATCGAGGCACCAAAAGTGATGGGGACATTAACAATTATGAGGAAGTGGTACCTTCTCCCTTTTGTGTGATATGGAGCATGAGGATAGCTTGTTTCTATGATAGAATAATGAATATGTTTCGGGATTTTCTGCATGAATGTGGCATTGTATATGGGAGGGGATTGAAGGATACATGTTACAACTACGTTACCAAGAACTGCACTAGTACTAAGAATGAAGAGAATGTAAAGAAGAATTTGGCTACTGTTGTTACTAATACTACCAATCGCAATGTAAATTCATATGAAGATGTTCAATCAAGAGCTTAGGTGGAATTAGCAATGTAGAAGAAAGTCAGTAGCTACAAGAAAGTGTAGAGTATCTAATGAAGAACATCGTGGATTCTTTGCTGTAGAGAATGAATTGGAATTTGAACTGTATGAACCAAGTTTGCAAAAGTTCAAGAACAAATACACAATTGCTGTGGAGTGTGGGCAATGTGGAAAACTTGTGAGATTGTTTACAACTAGGAGCCTTGCCAACAATTTGAAATATTATGTGGCATCGTATGGCATAAACGAGGTAAGTTTTCTGTTAAAATTTTTAAAACAACAAACATGTCATAGGGAAGGAAGTCCAACCAAGTGATTGACCAACTAAAGACCAAAAATTGGAGCAAAATTCAAATGAAAAGTAGTGAAGTTGTATGTTCTCCAGTATCGATCATCATTCGGATTTGGTCCCCTCGTATCCTTCCTGTCAAATATAGCAAAGGGTCAATCTTGTCTGAATAGTGAATAAGGCAAGTTCTGTCTGGCATAACATTACCTTTTTGACTCATCTTTCGAATCTTCAAGCGTTTCTGGTTCAACAACTTCCTCTTTTACCATTGCCTTTAAATGACCCGATTGTTGTGAAGGTGCCCGACATTCTTTAATGAAATGACCAGGCTTGTACAATTGTGGCATGTACGAAGCCCACCTGCGGACTGCGAGGGAGCAGACTTTGGAGCCAAAGCCCTTGGCCTGCTGAGGTGTGGTAACGCTAACGGTTTTTGAGATCCGATGGGTCTTAATGTATCCAAAAACTTAGAACTACTGACAAAGGGACTTGCATTTTGATTCGATGGTGATTGATCTGGTTGCCTATCAAACCTCTGAACCCAGACTTTGGAGGAAACCTCCTCAATTTAGGTTTTGCTTCCTCCCCTTTTATAAGTCTTCTAACGACATGCCATAAGCAACATTTTGAGTTGCCCTTGACATTCTCAATAGCTTGTTGGCTTGTACCTTAAGATTCCCTTCGCATCTTCTCATTCAAGCTAGCCATGAAGCAACTTCGAGCTTCATCATCGCTCATATTTGGCACCAATCGCCATACACTTCGAATCAATAAATGTGGTCCATTGGACTTCCCTGAACTCCCTGTTGACAAAGTCCCAGGTCAGCACGCAATTGCAAACCAAGATCATCCGACATATACTGCTTTTTAATCTCCTTTTTCATGTTTCCAGCTGTTTCAGTATCCACGTTCACCTTCAACAATCCGCCACCAAGTCTTAGCTTCTCCTTTAAGAAATTGCTTGGCACATGCAACCTTTCCTGTCTTTCTCATGGAAGCAGCCTCGAAATAGCTTTCCATATCATACAACCAGTCATCCAAAACCTTGTCATTCTTTGAACTCATGAAAATTCGAAGGCTTTACCGGTTTGGGACCTCCACCACCTACTTCTGTCGAAGAATCTGATTCAGAAGAACCTGACTCTGAGTCATGCTTCTTCTCTTTTTCCATGTGTCTGGTTGTGGAACATCTGGCACTACAGTATTTGTTAGAATCCGAACGGCAACATTATCGATTCGTCATTCAACCCCAAAACATCCCCTCGAAGTTTGTTTAGGCATCCATCATTATTTCTCGCCAACCAAGTCGTTGTCTAACTCTAGGGGGTCGACCTGGATTAGCCTCATCCATCTCCTCATTTTGAGCCTCTGCGACAGCCCCTTTGCCTTAGGCTCTGGTTGCTTTCTTTGTTCATTGTATTGAACCCTAGTTTCAACACTCAAAGAATATGCTTGGAATATTCCCAATATGAAGTTGGAAACACCTTGCACATGTTATACACCCGCACACATCAGCTTAAACCATCATAAGACTTTCAGACATAACCTAGAATCTCATGCCGACTCACTAAGCAAGTGTTCTCCAAAGTTTGACAACTTACAATCAAACTCTCTACGCAGAATATGGACATGTCAACCAAAAGCAAATAGAGTATATCAAGAATTTAAAGTTATCTAAACACTGAAACACCCTATGACTTAAGGCATTCCTATTGACCATAGAGAACTTGCTCCGATACCAATTGTCAAAGTTTTACCTGGTGCCTCAAAGACGGCTTGCCAAGTGCCAACCCTGGAATCCCCTCTCTAGAAATCCCACAAAATCTAGTAAAGTAACTTGTATTAGGAACCCAACCATTAGGAACTTAAGCTCCTAGCTGACCAAGTCCACGAACCAAGCTCACCTTGTAATTAGGACACGCGGACTAGCTGAGCTACAGGTATCGTTCCTTGGTTGAGGCGGCCGGAGCAAGCCTCAACCACTAGATCTGCAGAACATGAACTCGGGCAATGACTTTAGCGTGCAAGTAGATTTTCGGGCCAAAGAATCTAACTAACTCCTTGGAAGTAACGTACTCCTGTCACAAAGGCATGATCCTGCCAATGATAAGGAATCTAACCCTGTCGTGTGGAAGTTAGGGTACACAACAGAGGGTTGTGCCTTGACGACACAAGCTTAGCCTGCACTGGTAGGAGTTAACAAGCTCCCTTTGAACCCAAGAAGCCTCACTATATACTCTACCTTATTTATGTGACGGCCTCCCCCCCCTATTTCCTAGGTGAGTAAGTAGGCTGGCACGGAAATGCCAGCCCTTAGAGAAAATGAGTTGTCCTAACCTAACCCTAAACCTAACGTTTAGGGCGTGGGGTTAGGGAAACCCTAGGTTAGGTCAACCCTAGGGGTCCTAACCCTTTTGACAAGCTATACTTTTAACAGAAAAACCTACTTTGGAACGTCAAATCGATGGAGAGTTTTTAAAAGGTAAGTACTATCTTCACCTAGAGTTTCTTAAGGTACCTAGTGATAGCCGGCCGACTACCCCTAAACACTTAAGTCACTAAGCGGGGCTGTTTCTCACTACAACTAGGGTTCGTCACAAACTCGGTAGGTAACAACAGTCAAACCCCAAATTAAGGGTCGAGTCATAGTAAAAACTATGACAACTTGAGCTAGCATTTCCAGATTGATTCGTCATTTCTAATATAATGCAAACATTCATTAGTGAAACTATATATATCAAACACTAAAAATACCATTACAAAAGAATCAAGTCAAACTAGTTATCGACTAGTTAGAAGATGTGTGAAATAAAGATTAATTTGGCAAAGGTTCTCAAAATACTAATAATATAGCAAGGGCAGTTCCTGTCCAAATTAAAGGTTAGAAGGTTAAGCTAGACTTAGTTGTCTTGAATATGACAGGTTTGACTTTGTTTTGGGTAGGAATGGTTCCATAAGTATGTAGTCGAAACGAGAGGTCCGGAGATAATTGAATCACGCTGCAGCTGATAAAGAGACATTAGGTCATATGATTAAAAAAATTTAAATCAACCACCTAAGTTCTCATATTTCAAGGAAAATTCAAAGCTAGAAAAACAACGCTCAAAATGGAAACGCTAACTGATAAGGATTGGAATCCTATTTTCTTACCTTAACTCAATTGTGTAAGGCGTTAGACATTGGGAAATGTATTCTTACAATGGTTTTGAATATTGATGAGTTAAAATAGGAGATGGTCAAGAATCTGTTCCTGAACCTATTTGGAAGTCTTGAACAATGTTAAGGATGTTTACCAGAAGGACTTGCCACCCGAGTTACCTCCACGTCGAGTTGTTGGACCACAGGATAGAGATTTTGCCAAGTTTGTCTCCACTGGCAAGAGCCTCATATCGGTTGAATCCTCAAGAGTTAGTAGAATTGAAGAGACAACTGACAGAACTAATTGGTTAAGGACACATTCGACCTAGTTGATCACCGTATGGTGCACCTATCTTGTTTGTAATGTAAAAGGATGGTACGATGTGAATGAGTGTGGACTATCGAGCGCTGAACGCGATAACTATCAAAAATAAGTATCCTCTTCCACAAGTGGACGACTTATTTGATAGACTATCGAAAACAAAGTATTTTTTAAGAATAGACTTGAGACATGGGCACCATCAGATTCGGGTAGCAGAGAATGATATTGAGAAGACCGCTTTTCAAACGCATTATGGATCATTTGAATTTCTAGTTTTGTCATTTGGATTGTGCAATGCTCCAGCAACTTTTTGCACAATGATGAATGATGTGTTTAGAGATTATCTAGACAAGTTCGTAGTGGTGTATATTGATGACATTCTAGTTTTTAGTTCGATAATTGAGGAACATGTGGAACACTTTAAAAGAGTGTTTTAGAGGTTGAGGGAGAACCAATTGTATGCTAAATAAAACAAGTGCACATTTGGTCAAACCAAGATAGATTTCTTGGGACACTCGATCTCATGTGGGAAGGTTGCCATGGATTCAAAGAAAATTCAAGCTATTACCAAGTGGACGACTTTGAAAGACGTGCATGAAGTTAGATCATTTCTTTGTCTAACGGGGTATTACCAAAGATTCATAAAAGGTTACTCGGAGATAGCGGCCCCATTGACAAATCTCACGAAGAACATTCCATGGCATTGGACTATAGGTGCCAACGTGCATTCATCAAACTCAAAGAAGCTATCTCTTCTAAGCCAGTTTGCAGCTGCCCATCTTTGAAGATCCATTTGAAGTAGAATGTGATGCTTCCAGCTTTGCAATTGGTGGTGTATTGCAACAAAAAGGACATCCAGTGTCCTTTTCTTGAAAAAAGTTAGATGCCACGCAAACTCGATGGCCTACCCACGAAAAGGAGATGTATGCTATTGTTGCTTCCTTGGAGTATTGGCGTCATTATCTTCTAAGTCATGGCACTATAGTTTAGACAAATAGTGTAACTCTAAGGTATTTTGAAACGCAGTCGAAGCTATCGCCAACGTATGCTAGATGGCAAAGAAGAATTGGCATGATTTCAACCTGAAATCAGACATAAAGCAGGAAAGGACAATGTGGTAGCTGATGCACTCAGTAGGAAGGGTCATTTGCGTATTATGTCAGCACCGTGTCAACTTTGGTGAATGAATTTGTGAGCGTATCCTCAGGACAAGTTTCCTAAGGAGGCTTTGAGCCTGATGGCAAAGAGGAAACAAGTTCATCAATTACAAAGAAATGGTAATATTCCAGCTAGATTAGAAAGTCGAATGGATGCACTCAAACAGGCGCATTTTGCTAGAGTTCTTTATTATAAAGAAAAGAGACTCTATGTTCCAAAAGGGACATAAAGGAGAGGTTGTTAAGAGAGCATCACGATGTTCCTTTGGCAGGACATGGTGAAAGGCATAAGACGTTGGCTTTGTTGAAATAGGGATTTTATTGGCCGGTATCAAGGAAAAAAGTAGCTGGAAATCAAAAAGCTATGAAAGCAGTTACTATCAAACTGTCAATCCACGATCTAGGAACAAGGAAGTGAGCAGGATTTCAAGAACAAGGAAGTGAGCAGGATTTCGAGAACAAGGAAGCTTAACTCAGAAGCAGGACAAGAAGCAGGACAGGAACTAGAGCAGGACAGGAACTAGGAACCAGGAACAAGATAAGAGCAGGAGGCAAGGAGCAAGACAAGACAAGAACAAGACAAGACAAGATTGATGTAGAAAACTGGTGTTGATAGTAACTGATTGTACAACAATTAGGTGGAGCTTTTATGCTCACAACTCCAAGCTAATCTGGTCATGATTTAAAAATAGTGACCCTTATCCTCTAGGCATATCCTGTAGTATATCCTATAGGCATATGGCATATCCTGTAGGAATATCCTATAGGTATATCCTGTAGGAATATCCTGCAGGCATATCCTGTAGGTATATTCCTAGGCATATCCTATAGGAATATCCTACAGGCATATCCTATAGGTATATCCTATAGGCCTATCCTGTAACCATATCCTATATCCTGCATCTGTATCGGGTTGATAGCACCTCCTCTAAGGACGAGTTCCACGAGTCTTGGGACCTGGTTTAGCAGGATAACGCCGATGAAAAGCAGCAACTTTGGAAGAAGCATGGAGTAAGTTGGATGCAGGTTCCCAAGTGCGATCGGTAGGCAAATAACCTTTCCAATCCACCAAGATTGAAGTTGGCAGCGATGAAGACGAGAATCAAGGATGGCTGCAACTTCGTACTCAGGTTCACCGTCAATGACCACAGGAGGGGAGGAGAAAAGCACGACCAGGAAGAGAAGAAGGATGATACGGCTCCAACAAAGAGGTGTGAAACACAGGATGAAGTTTCACCGTAGATGGTAACTCGAGTCGGAAAGCTACAGGATTGACCTCCGCAATCCTGTAAGGGCCCAATCGTATAAAATCCAACTTAGAAGAAGGCATGTTGGTGCGAATATGCCGACGAAGAAGCCACACGAATCACCAATCTTGTATGCAGGTGCCGATTGACGATGAGCATCAGCATGACGCTTGTACCATTCCTGTGCCTGCTGAAGATGAACCCGGAGATCCTCATGTACCTGACGAAGATGCTGGAGACGATCCTGTACTTAGGAGCGGAAGAAGAGAAGCAGGAGGAGCAAAGTCAAAACGTGGATGGTAGCCTGTAAGAGCAAAGAAAGGTGTCTGGCCTGTAGATGCTGAACGGAGTTGTTGTAGGCAAACTCCGCCATTGGAAGAAGGTCCAACTAGTTGTCCTGTTGGTAACTGATGAAGCAGCAAAGATATTGCTCCAAGGTCTGAATGTGCGTTCTGACTGCCCATCAGTTTGTGGATGGTATCCTGAAGAAAGGTCGCTTTAACCTGTAGACTCCGGAGAAGTTCTGCCAAAACTTGGACATGAATTGTGGCCTCGATCAGAAACAATGCTCTCAGGAAGACCATGGTGTCGGAATACTTGCGGATCACCAACTCAGCGGTTGTCTGGCCTGTAGCAGTCTTGTGACATGGTAGGAAATGAGCTGTTTGGTGAAACGGTCAACCACCACAAGAACTGCATCAAATCCACGAGAAGGAGGAAGATCTGTGAGGAAATCCATAGAAATGGATCTCCAAGGAGCAGAAGGAACAGGAAGAGGACGAAGAAGACCAGGGCGCGTGACGAGGCATCTTCGACCTATTGCAGGTGTCACAACTCCGTACAAACTTGTCCACAAAACCTCGCAACCCAGGCCACCAATAGTTGCGAGTCACCAACTCAACTGTCTTGGCCACACCAAAATGTCCTGTAGCCGGGGTATCATGACAATCCTGTACCACACGAGTCCTGCAAACACCAACAGGAACGTACAGGAGACCTTCCCGTACAGGAGTCCGTCCTGTATGGCAAACAACTTGTAGTCTGTACGGGAACTGGAGGAAGAGGAACTTGCGATGTCAGGACTAATGTGTGAAAACACATTCCTTGCCAAGTCGTCTGTAGCCAACTGCAAACGGATGTCCTGTAGGAGTGTGGAATTTGGAGCCTGATGAACTTGTAGTGCTGCAAGCCGAAGTCGATCAGGACCCAACAACACTTGCTTTTGACAGTCATATGCAGGATCGCCCGGGTTGCAAGGTAAGAGCGCCTAGACAATGCATCCGCCTTGCCATTTGAAAACCAGGCCTGTAGATGATGACGAAATCAAAACGTGATAGGAACTCCGCCCACCTAGCCTGTCGCCGACTGAGAACTCGAGCCGTTTGAAAATACTCCAGGTTCTTGTGATCCGTAAGAACTTGTACAGGATGCGAGCACCTTCCAGGAAATGCCGCCACTCCTCGAACGAATCCACAATGGCCTTGAGTTCCTTGTCATGAATCTCGTAATTGATCTCCGCCAAAGGAACTTACGAGAGTGAAAAGCTAAGGATGAAGCAACTTGTCTTCTCCAACTTGTGATAGAACAGATCCTACTGCAAAATCCGAGGCATCTGCTTCAATGAAGAAGGGACGAGAAGGATCAGATGTGCTAAAATCGGAGCTGTGTGAAGGCATCCTTGAGTGTTGTGAATGCATGTTCTGCCTTGTCGACCAAGAGAACACTCCTGTGCGCTTGGTGAGTTCTGAGTGGAAGTACACGCTTGGAGAAGTCCTGTATGAAACGCCTGTAGAAGTTTGCAAAGCCAAAAACATTGTACGTCTCATATAGACTTGGGCCTCTCCCACTCCCGATAGTCTTCACCTTGTGCATGTCCATGGAAACGCCAGCAGGAGAGACGATGTAGCCCAAGAACTCCACAGTATCCCTGTCGAAGAAACACTTTCCAACTTCGCATACAGGCCATGCTCGCGAAGCCTCTGTAGGACTAGTCGTACATGCTTGTCATGAGCCTGGTCCTTGGAGAAAATCAAAATGTCATCGAGGTAGATTACCACAAACTGGTCCAAGAAGTCACGAAAGATGTCGTTCACCATGTGTTGGAACACGGCTGGGGCATTGGTAAGTCCGAAAGGCATCACCGTGTACTCGAAGTGTCCATACCTTATGAAAGGCAGTCTTCCACTCATCGCCTGGACAAATTCGTACAAGATTGTAAGCCCCTCGTAAGTCGATCTTCGTGAACACCTTTGCTCCTTGCAGCCGATTGAGAAGTTCCGGGATCAATGGCAACGGGTACCAGTTCCGAATGGTGACTTGATTCAAACCTCTGTATCCACAACCAAACGTAAACTCCCATCTTTCTTCTTGACAAAGAAGATAGGTGCTCCTGCAGGGGACTTTGAGTGATGAATGAAGCCGGATGCCAAGTTTTCCTCGATGTACTGACAAAGAAACCTCCAATTCTATAGGTGATAGTGCATAAAGGTGGTAGCATGAGTAACTACGCCAGAAGCAATCAGACGAACCATTGGCCACCTTACAGGAACTGCATGCTTCAACTTTCACCACCGGAATGCCATGTTGAGTTGCAAAAGTGTCATCCATGAAAGCATGCATTTGCACCAGTATCTAACAGGGCAAACTCCTTGAGCTCTCGATTATTGAGATGAATGTGTACAAGAAACTTGAGTGATAGAATGGTATGAGCAGCACCAAGGAGCCTACACCTATGTCCAACTTCGTGCTCCTAGACGAAGTGAACATTGAAGTTTTCGACTGAACTTCACTCCAACTTCAGCATCTTGAACTTCCTGGCTTTAATAGGACATTCCGCCGCCTTGTGTCCTGCTTCACCACAATACAAACATAGATTCTCATTTGGCGATGTGCTTCTCAGCAGCGGAAAGTGAGCCACGCTTGTATTTCTCAACCTCCAACGCAAATCTTCTTAGAAAGAAGATGGGGAGCTCGCGGAAGCTCAAACAGAACTGACGACGGTCAGAAGGGAGTTACTAATGGGGGACTCAACTCTCAAAAGCCATTACTACCCCTACAGCCAGCCAACCGAGACCCCTACTTAGGAAGCTAGATGCGAGCAATACAAGGCCATCAAGCACGAGCCAGGAGCATGGCCCAACCAGGGGATCGGACATACCGCGAAACACCATTTCGAACAAAGGGGGCATGACCACAACTAGCCTAGCTCCTTGCAGAAAGAGAACAAGAGCTACAATACTTTCGAAAATGGATGCAGGACCTAGAGGATCAGCTCAAGCAGGTTCGAGAGCAACAGGCAAGGTCGAGGCAAAGCTCGGAGGGTGATCGTGCTACAAGAGGTGACCATCACCACACTAAAGACACGCTAGCTGAGGAAATCCATGTACTAGGAGCTCCAAGGGGCAGATGCCTAGAGCACATGGCCCGAGGACGTGCCAACGAATAAGTCCGGGCATCTGGTTGATGGTTCTAACACCATCACATAGCCAGTCGGTGGGGACGCCAACCAGCACGGACGAGCGATGGGACGAAGCGCCGGATATGGAGGTACTTTAGGTACAAACTAATAGCAACCGATGTTAAGCGGCGTGTAACCAAGAGTAGATCTGATCGTCCGGACTAACTACCCAGGGTACGAAGGATAGCACGCATGAGGGAGGTGCATAAATGTGACAGGCAGGACTTTGTCACCAGGCGGTAGATCAGTGGGAAGGCGCCACCTATACCAGGGTTTAGCGGTAGGTAACCCACTATATAAGCCGAAAGGCAGGTAGTGGGTCAGGGTCTTTTTTGGGAGTCAAGCGTGTTCTTATATCTTGCTCCTCTGTCGGAGATAGTTTGTACTCGGACAGTCAATATTATAATATATATATATATATCCATTTTCCTTCTATTCACCTTACAAGCGGGCGTTCCCTGCTTGCCCTACTTCAAGGCCCAACAACACTCTCTGTCAAGTCACTGCAGTAGAACTTCCCCTACCTGTACATAGGCCTCACAACGTCTAGGTAGAGGCCATCCAATACCTTCCATAACTCCTGAGGTAAGCTCGGTTTGCCAGTCTTAGACCCCCAGAGTTGCACGTTCCCAACAGTGTCCTGGCGACCACTACAACTTCCTGGCGACCACTACAGCTTCCTGAGAAAGCACCACATCTGGCCTGCGGAGTCCAACGACTAGTAGTCAATCGGTTTTCAAAGGTTGCTCATTTCATTCCAACTGTAGAGACAGTGAATGCAATTCAAGCAGCGAAGTTGTTCTTTCACGAAGTCATAAGAGTGTGCGGGCTACCGGAAACGATGATCTCAGATTGGGATCCTCGATTTACAGGCAAGTTTTGGGGAACGTTGTTTAAGCAATTTGGTAAGATGTTGAAATTCAGTACACCTACCATCTGCAAACTGATGTCAAACGGAGAGGGTGAACCTACAAGTCGAGGACTATCATCAAATGCTATGTTCAAGGCGATCAGCTTGATTGGGCTGAACACTTGGATATGGTTGAGATATGTTACAATAACTTTGACACACACTGTGATTGGATGTAGCCCAATGGAAGTTTAACTGGGAATAAAGGGTGGTATTCCTCAAAGTATGGTGTTACCAAAAGACGATGTCAATCGAGTTTCCTCTGTAGCAAAGTTCACTGGACAGTTGTATTGGACATGGAAGATGCTCGTCAATGAGCTACAGCAAGGAAAGGTATTGTCAGCAGTTCGATAAACATCGGCAAGATGTAGAGTATCAAGTTGGGGATATGGTATTGCTGAGTACCAAAAACATGAAGGTTCTAACGACTTTTGGAAGTTCTATCACACTACATAAGTCCATATAAGGTGGGAAGCGAGTAGGAAAAGTGGCTTATGGGTTAGATCTTTCCTCCGGAGTTGGGAGCAATACACAATGTGTTTCATATCAATTTACTCGAGCCATTCCACAAGGATGACAAACATCCACAGAGATATGAAACTTACGTCCGCTTCCTGAGCTGTCGGCGATACGAAGAAGTTCGAAGTTAAGTCAATTTTGGATGCAAAGGATATTAAACGCCAAGGGTCGCGGAAACGTAAACGAGAATATCTTGTTAAGTGGAAGGGTTACCCAACATGCAGTCGACATGGGAACCATTAGATAATCTACAGAACGCGGATGGAGGTAGTGAAGGAGTTTGAGGCAAAGTATAATGATGATGAGAAATAAAGTAAACTTATTTCTTATTAACTTAGGGGCCCATATACAACCTTAATTAGAGGCCTCCAATATAAATTCTAGTTAACTTAAAGAAATTAACTAACTTGTTGTCTGTGTTGGGTGACAGATTTTGCAAACGTGCAAAAGGTCTTCATGTGACTTCTTGTCGCAAGTGGTGCCTTCGGCAGCTGAATTGTTGCTCAGTGAACGACGATTCTGAAGTACTTGGCTTCGCGTAATGCAAGCGGGGTAATAGAACTTGTGAACTTTTTTGTTGACTCCGCATAGAGTGATTATCATTAGTTTTCAATTAATTTTTCCTAACCTAGTCTAGTCTTAGAGTTAGACGTCAATGAAGATGTTGACATTTTCAAAAGTGGGAGTGTGTCATAGTTTTTACTATGACTTGACCCTTTACTTTGGGGTTTGATTATTGTTACCTACCGAGTTGTGTGACAAACCCTAGTTGTAGTGAGAAACAGCCCCGCTTAGTGCACTTAGGTGTTTAGGGGTAGTCCGGCCAGCTATCACTAGGTACCTTAAGAAACTCTAGGCGAAGGTAGTACTTACCTTCTAAAAAACTCTCCCCTAGTTTAACGTTCCAAAGTAGGTTTTTCATTAAAAAGTATAGCTTGTCAAAAAGGGTTAGGGACACCCTAGGGTTGACCTAACCCACGCCTAACCCCCCCCCCTAAGGGGTTAGGTTTATGGTTAAGTTAGGACAAGTTACCAGATTTCATGGGGTTTCCAGAGAGGGGACTCCAGGGTTGGCACCTGGCAAGCCGCCTTTGTGGCACCAGGTAAAAACTCTGACACAAGTGGCACAACTAAGTAACTACATTCTTTACAAGGATACAAACTGAGTGTTATATATTTGCATCAAGCTAGGTAGTGTCTGTCATGGTTTTTGGCAGATGGGACACAAGTATGGACTTGTGCACATAGAATTTGAGAGAAATGTTGAAGGATAGTCATCCATGACATAATTGGTGGAGTGAGCTGAACTACATTGCTAAGTTTGCATTAAATACACAACATGAACATGAGGTTGCTGAGACATTTAGACATTATAGTGAATGTGTGAGTAGGCATGGAAAATTTTTGGTTTCTAGCACAAATGTTTGAAGTGCTTGTGGATTCTATTTGAAGTTGACTTTTGAGGTAGAGCCATCAAACTTTCCAAGACCATAGTTCCAAGGGGGAATGAGGGATTTTATCAAGAATGCAAAAATGATTTTGATGACATATTCAGAACATCTTCAAAAGAGTCAGAAGCTTGGCTTGGAGAATAAGGATTTGTGCCGAGACAATTTGTTTCTAAGGTTGCATAATATAACTTTGTCAATGCAATGTAAAAACACTACGTGAAATGTTGAAGGAGTCAGTTGTGAGAAAAGATGTAAGAAAATTTTGCAAGGACATCATTAATGCTCATTCAACTGGAAAGTTTGTAGGTAATGAATAGGTTTGGCACCTAATACTTGATATGATTCAACATTTGAGCCATGCAAAGCAGGGAATACTTTATCATGAGTCAAGAAAGTAGTTCATAACCTTCTTAACATGAATGCTAAAGGCCCAAGCTTGTCAAGCACAAACGTGGATTGAAGAATTTGTTTAATACAGAACCGGTACAACAAGGACACATTAAAAAATCGCAAATAGTTTTGCTCAAAGTGAATTACATATTAATTATTTTGTTTTATAGAAATATACAAACAAAAAATGATATCTTTGCAACTCGAGCTTGGATTAATGCATGTGACTGTAGTTAAGGACAAGACAACAGTAAAACATTGTGTTTTGATGGACCCCAAGTATGATACACTTTTAGCTTTTGCAGTAAAAGGCAAGTTTGTAGCACTACGTTGTTTATTTAATATAGTTGTTTGTTCAAGAAATTACAAATCATTCTTGTAGCAAACTCGTAAAGGTGGATGTAGGTGAATCAGAGGCTAGCTATGAGAACATTACAAAATGCATTTTCAAATTATGTCATTGCAAATATGGCAAGGGTTTTTTATTATAAATCCCTTGCATACAAGTTACCAAACTTAGCTCTTAGTAAGTTTTTCATTTAAAATTTATTTAATTATTTTATTGTTAAGTATATCATATACATGCAACACATTTACGGCTGATGATGTTCAACACCAATGAAGAAAATTGAGACACTTTGGGATATGCATTTGGCTTTAGTGCTTGGCCCATTGATTGGCCATAGTTTTGATGGAGATGCTAGATGTAAGAAGTTGATGTTGCAAGATAGGACTGTTGCTTCAAACAGTTTCGAGTTCCATGGGAAGGTTAGGTTTTTTCTACATAGCCAGGTTCAAAAAAGAATACAAAGCTTACATGATTAAGACTACATCCACAACAAGATGAAGTTGAATCAATCCCCTTGACCGTGGTTCAAAGTCATTATTCTTGGGAGGACATTTGGCTCATATGAACGATGTTTGATAGTATTTGAGGAGTTCCAAGGTCAACAATGGCCTATAATTTGGTGACATTAGATGGGTCGATAAGTAGAACTAGTTAGCCTTGCAATGAATTGTCTTGGATTGCCAAGGACTCCTTCGAGAATCGACCCACAATGAACACTTGGTACATAAGTTACACAATGATGTTGATGTTGTTCTCATCACTGGTGGGTAGGCCTCATATGTTTCACTCGATAACACAAATCTACCAGTGTAAGGCATGTCATAAGTGATCAAGGAGGGAGGTGATAGTAGCAACCCTTGAATCTATGGATGAACGCATCTACTTTCTCAAAGGGGTGGTGAGTGTTATAATTTTAACTTGGTGGGTTGACCACTTGGGTAAAGATTATGGGATATATGAGGGGAAGTAGTGGGCCTAGGATTCATAGGGATGCCAATGTAAGGCCTATCACAAATGACCGAGGAAGGAGGTGACAGTAGCAACCTTGAGTCTGTGGATGAGGGCATCCACTCTCTCAAAAGGTGGTGAGTGTTATAATTCTAACCTGGTGGTTTTATATAATCACCTAGGTAAAGATTATGGGATATAAAGGGAAGTAAAGGCATGGGATCCATAGGGGATTGCCAGTGTAAGGCATGTCATAAGCAACCAAGGAAGGAGGTGAAAGTAACAACCCTTGAGTCCGTGGATAAGGCACCACTCTCTCAAAGGGTGGTGAGTGTCATAGTTCGAACTTGGTGGATTGACCACTTAGGTAAAGATATGAGATACATAGGAAAAGACCCAAGCGAACCTGGGTCTTAATGAGAAAGGCCTCTCATAAACACCAATTGGCCCTTCCTTGTTAGCTTAAGAGGAGAGGAAAAGGTTGTGACAACCTTGACATCGTTGCTTCATACATGAACATTTTTCTTTCTCTGCACTTGAGCTTGCACAACAAAGTCGAATCGGCTGCTAAGGTTTCATTTTTTCTGAGGTAATTATTTTCATTTCATTGGTTTACATTGACACTTTGTTCATTTTCCAAAGGCTCTGGCAATTATGGATTGTTAAGAAAAAGACAAGGAACATTGTCTTAGAACTTCAATAGTGGTGAAACATTTTTAGACATCTAGCTCTCAACTCACTTTGTGGTCTTACTGATTAAGTATTTCAAGGATTTCATCTTGGATTTCCTGTTCCTTTATCAAAGACCGAGTCTGATTCATGTGAAAATTTCTTTTCAAAGGTTGGTGGGATGGTTCAAAATGAACGTTCTTACAATGGGACTTTACAAGGCTAGAAATTGATGAAAAGATAGTGTTGACTCTCAAGGACGGATTTGGAGTAGCATATGAACTTTGCTTGAAGCTGGGAATTTGTTGCACTTCAAAAAAACTTGTGGATGGTTTTTCATGGATGGAAACGCCTTGGAAACATGAAGACTTTAGAAAGTATATTGCAAAGACATCAATTGTGAGACAAGATGAGTTAAATCAACCTTTTGAAGCAGCAAAGGATGTAAACAGAATAATGTAGAGATTGAAGATGAGGAGTTAATTGATAGGATGAAAATGCGTCATGTACTTGACATGGTGATTAATGGCAATGAGTATTCAGAGGAGATGTAGAAAGTGATGGAAAGCAGTTGCAAAAACACTTTGGTAAGTCAATTAAATAAGAATCCATTTTTATTAAAAGATTGATTAACTTGGGTGAAGAACAATTCCGTTTCCATGGATAATGTTGGCCCTCTGAACATATCAATGATGCTTTCATTGGCTTAGATTGTGCATTGTGGTTTGAGGTTGCTCCTCAACAAGGACGAACTAGCAGAGGCAAAGAAAGAAGGCATAACAAGAAATAACTCAATTGTATGGTATATTGGTGTGTTCTTAGCATAAGAAGAAAAGTGGGAAATGCTTGACACAATTCTAGAGACAGCATTGACATACTGGATATTCCCACCTTTGCATAGGAAGGCCAAATGAAGTTTGTCTTTGCCTACTACAGAGAAATATGTGTGGATGATGCTACAACTTAGTACTCTTATGATTATCATGATGAAAAATGAGAGTTGAAATTAATAGTGTGATCAGACTTGCATCTTTGGCTACTATTTTACAAACGCAATATGCACTCCATAGCGATGATTGACATAAATTTGATGCATTTGTTTAAGCACAAACATAATTAAATCCCATTGTAATTAGTATATATAAAAATAAAATTTATAATATTTTCCAATGTATTTATAAGTTTGTTAGCTGATTTTAACATGTAAATATAAGGTTGGGGGTCATTTTTAATTTAGTTAAAATTCTTGAATAAGTATAGGGGGTAGTCCCTAATGGCCTAATCTAGAGACTCTGTACAATTATGACGTATAGGGTTTACATTAAGTGAACCCCCGTGACTTATTAGTGATCAGGAAACACATTTTATTAACAATGTTACTAACAAAATATAGCGGGTGGTTAATTTCCTTAACCAATCAAAATAATATAATACTTTCCACTAGCGGGTGGTTAATTTCCTTAACCAATCAAAATAAAAGAAATTATTTATTCTACTATGAATTTAGTTTTCCACTTGCTGGTTATTTATAATTTATAATCTACATGGCACTTATGTGGTGCCTACATGGCTTTTTCGGTGGTAACTAAATAATCGGGCAATTTTGCCCAGTTGTATGGCTACCGAGCATAATTAAATGACACATGTATCAAGATTAATGAATTAGGTTTTACTTTTTAGCTTTCAAAAAATTAATGAAAAATAGATAAATTAGAATTTTAAAATAAAGAGCGAACATAAGATTCAACAAAATATCACTCATTTACATGTAAGAATATTCTATATATATATCGACACACACATTATTTGATATACTTATTTTGCAGAAAGAACATAAGTTATTGCAGATAATATGCAGATATCTAAAGAGTCTTTTTATATGAGTAGGTGCACATTAATTACATATATATTTGTAATATATAATGTAAAAACCCTCTTTATAATAACCAGTTAAATGAAAATTGTGCATTACTAGTTTATTTTTTAATTCAATTAGCCACTCTAATGGAAAAGCACAGTGGTAGTAATAATTAATGACGTGGCATTATTTAATTTACCACTGGCCAAATAACCACCCGCTAGTGGAAGGTGGGCCTAACTAAGATAGTTAATACAAATCGAAAGAATTAGGACAAGAAATTAGCTTCAACATTGTGGGCATATCACACTACATACAAAGTCGCCACGAAATTTACACCTTTTCAACTAATATATGGGCTGAAAGTAATTACACCTATTGAATTTATCATACCATCATTATGCATGTCATTGGAATACGATATTGGGGAAACGGAACAAGTAAGACAAAGACTATTATAATTGGAAAACTCAATGAGAAAAGACAACATGTTGTGTTTAACATACAAGCTATTCAAGCACAAATTAAGGAGTGGCATGATTATCTCAGAAGGGTACAAAAATGACATGTATTTCAAGTAGGCAAATTGGTATGGCATTATCGAGGAAATTTACAACCCATTGGACATAAGTTCAAATCCAAGTGGTATAAATCATATATTATTACAGCTATCCAATCTAACAACATTGTAATACTTATAGATGACACTAGCTGAGTCTTGGTTACAACAAATGCTAACCGAATAGGGAAATACACAACAAACAAACCAAAAGACAATATAGATGATGGAGTCACAAACCATGAAGTCACAAATCATGAAAAGAAATTGGAATAAGGGAACACACAGAAAAAAGGATTCCATGGGGGAACCAAAAGAAGAACAAGAGAATAATAAAAATAGGATCATATTACTACAAGAAGGACACGTTGAAAATGAAGGAAGAAAAGAACATTCAGAGGGATACATGTAAGTAAAATCTATACACACAACTCATGTGAGTGTGACACTATTTCTAATGAAGGTTCACAATATCTAATAAAGGAATATCCATTACAAAATTTGTTGAAAATCGAGACTTCATTAGGGTGGATAAATCACAAGATGACAAATGGACCACTATGAAGATATCTAGTAGGCCATAAATATAGTGATGATAAAAAGAGATAGTGGTGCGGAGGAGACCCTAAGGTTTCCATCTTCTATTTCTTCTTCTTCTTCTCCGGGTTATCGACACAAACGATAGTGCTTATAGGGGATTTTCTCTTTCCTTCACTCTTCAATCTCCGTCATTCATAGAACATCTTTGACTGATAAGATGGATTATTGCATTGACGCTGGGAGCGGATCATCCACATGGCCATAGTCGGAGTCGCACTTCAGCCCATCACAAAAGTCTCCCTGGTTCTATACCGTGTGACTCAACCATCCCACATTGATCATAGACATTCAAGAATGGATACAATAGCAATAGTTGGAGCAGTACTTTGACACTTTTGTGCATAAGTGACTGGATGAGCATGAGGAATGATTGGTTGATCAGGCAATCAAGGCATATGTATCACAAGTTAAAGCATTGGAATTACATGGAGCAACATTCACATTCACTGGTAAGCTCATTAGGGATATATTTGAATTACCACAACCTGAGGAATGTTTCGAGGCAGTTCTGCATATTCATACATACATCCAGCGTACACCGATTAGTATGACATGTTTCTAAAAAGCATAAGACTTGTAACGCAACACCAACATTTGTGTTACAAGAGCTGCACAAGTTGTTTAAGGAGATAACAACCACAGTTGGATTCCAAAGGACACTAGTAAGGGTTCAACAAGAAAATCAAGTATGCTTATCATTTAAGTGAAGAGGTAAGAAGGTAGATTGGGGGGAACTGGCCATAGTAGGTTTGCAACGTGAGCTTTCAAACCCTACACAACCCAAGAGTAAGGATAAGGAGAACAATATTTCCTTTTCTATCGGATTTTGATGGCACTACATATTACATATGAAGATCTAGTACCTGCAGGAACACTTGTGATACCAAAGAAAATGGCTTTTTCATTAGAACTTTCATCACAATATCCCAATAACATCTTCAATACTCAAGATTTGGATGCTTTGTTGTCGGTAAAGCCCAAGAAGAGGTCTAGGTTACATGGGTGAAGACTAGAGGAAGGACATGTACAGGAATCTGGATATTAGTTTGTGGAGGAAGGTGAGGATGATCGACCTTTAGAATGAAGACCGATACCACATGGAGATGTCCAAAGGAAAGAAAAGGTGTTACAAGCCAAACAACCAACATCAACGACTACAACACCCATGGAATGTGATGATGCAACAAGTATGAGGAGCACAATATTGGTAATCATATCACTTGGAGAATCGTAGGAAGGGGTGGGCTAACACAATATTGCAGGTGCCAACCACTCAGTGGGAGTATGATCAAAGAGGGAATATCAAAGGAGGTACGGAATATGACCGTTGAGGAAGAGCATCAAAATTGGATCCGTTGGATGGGACACATGGAGAGAAGGCCAAGAACAGCACCCTGGATAAAGAGTTGGAGCAAGAACTCCATTCTAAAAAAAAGGTATGGGGCAACACGCAACAAAGCAATAGGAACGAGATGCATCTAGGAGTGTCAAGCGAGGTAGGACCAAGCAAAGTCACCAGGACTTGGAATGGAGAGCAGACAACCTAGGAAATACCTCAAGATTGGAAGGCCAAACTATTACATCTATAGAGTGTGGTAGATACACTGATATGTTAGGGGGACGAGCACCATGGTGAAGAAAGCTTAGCATGACATGTTCTAGAACACTGCAACTCATTGGGCAACAGGTTCAAGAACAATGTAACTCTTTAAGCAAAATCACGTGTCATCACTACAACCAGCTTAAGGTACTTACAAACATGGTTTAAACACAAATTGAATAGTACAATATATCTTTATTAAGCTAGAAAGTTTGAATTCAATGAGTACCACCACCACCGAGGAATCTGAGGAACTCCGAAAGTTTGAGAAGAAAACCATAAGTTGAAGGCAATTGTTGCCTCTATTTGTGAAACTACAGTGGGGTTGTCTTAAAGTTGCATCGGGGCCATGCAATAGTTCTAGTCTTGGGGGGTGTTGGGATCATATTTAGTCACCTAGGAGTTTTTGTTGTGTTTCTTTTCTTGTAAGTAATGAAAAAAATACAAATATATATATATATATATAATATATATATATATATATATATATATATGGTGAAATATGAGAGCTAGATGAATTACAGTCTTCAACCGTAATATAAAGACAAAGGCATAATATGCACCTGAAAATATCAACAAAAATATCAACAGAATACAACTTGGGAAGCAGTTGCCATAACGGTAATGAGAAGGTTGCATAACTAACTAGATAAGGTTAAGGAGTTATAATACTACCAATACAAACGGATATAAATAGACTGAAATAGGACTAGGAAAGGATGCCAAAGAATATATGGCTATTGTACTATGTACCTTGTAAGAACATAATATAGTCTCTCCTTACTCTCACTTGGTATTCTACCTTATCTTCTGTCTCACCTTAGTTTCTACTTCTCTTCTTCCTACTGCAATAGGATCTGTAGTACTACCTGTAATCATTTATCCATATTTCAGGAACAAAATGTGAACATTGCAGCGGACAAGGAGGGCTCAAGTCGTAAGCAAAAGGAAGCATCACAGAGTGGTCTTGAAGCCCTGGTAAGTCTTACGTATATATGTATAATATGTATATGTATGTATGTGCATAAACACAAACACGGACATGTTTTTCAGGCTATACGAAACTGTGAAGTTTTAAAGGTTATACAAAGCAGCCTTCTAACATCTGTTGTTCAAGTAGTAAAAGCAACATATTAGATGCAGCTGCTATTGGGCAGCATTTGCAAGCTGGATGGCGAACAAAGAGGCTCAAAAGAATGCCAAGAAACTATTGGTTATTACTCTTTCTATAATATGATATAAACTTATCATATATATATATATGTGAAGTACATATATTAGGCTTTTTTTCAGAGCTAACTATCTCTATTGTAGGGCAAAGGACTACTGAAGCTGCAAACGAGGAGAGACGTTTTGAACAAGGAGTGAAAACTCCAAGGGTAAGTTTTGTATATGTGTGTTATGACCCATATAACGAATCAAAGAATATTCTCCAAAAGGTATAAGCTAGAATATTTGTGAAGAGATACCTAGATCTAAGAGAATTAAGGGCACCTTAAGATGGGAGGCCTTTTGGAGAGCAACATGTGGAGATTAGAGACAGCTCGGGGGAGGTCGAGTGGTTTTGTGAGGGTCTCTAGTTTGTACGTAGTGGTTCCTAACAATTGGTATTGGAGCAAGGTTTGAGATGAGTGCCTAGTGGGAAGAAAAGGATAATACCAAATTGTCCAAGGAAGGGTTTCATTGGTGGCAAGGACAAGTAAACGCCTAAGAAGCTTCAGGAGATGGAGCATGGAGAGGAGCATAAAGGAGACTTCTCTAAACCACAAGGTAAATTTCTGTTTGTTCTTGCTCAACATGTAAACTACATGGCACGAGAGGAGCCACATACACGTGCTATTGTGGTGGAGGGACGACTTGGTGAGCCAATGCGAGTTCTTGTGGATAGCATGAGTAGCGATAACTTTGTGTCAACAAAGTTAGTGGAGGAGTGCAACTTGCCCATAAAGATTGTGCCTCAATACGAGATTGAGGGCTCAGCTATCACACAGGTATAGTGCTTGTGTGGGGAGTTACAGCTGTAGGTTGGCAAAACCTAGCTGGTGGAGCTGCGCAAAGACTGTGCCTCCAAGATTGAGATCTCAGCTATCACACAAAGCTACAATGTTTGTGTGGAGGAGTTACAGCTGTAGGTTGGCAAAACCTAGCTAGTGGAGCTGCACGAAGACTATGCCTCAATACGAGATTAAGGGCTCAGCTATCACACAGAGCTACAGTGCTTGTGTGAATGAGTTATAGCTGTAGGTTGGAAAAACCTAGTTAGGCTGCACAAGATTGTGCCTTAATACGAGATTGAGGCTCAGCTATCACACAGAGCTACAGTGCTTGTGTGGAGGAGTTACAACTGTAAGTTGGCAAAACTTAACTGGTGGAGCTGCACAAGACTGTGCCTCAATACGAGATTGAGGGCTCAGCTATCACACAAAGCTACAGTGCTTGTGTGGAGGAGTTACACTGTAGGTTGAAAAACCCAGCTGGTGGAGCTGCACAAAGACTGTGCCTCAATACGAGATTGAGGGCTCAGCTATCACACAGAGCTATAGTGCTTGTGTGGAGGAGTTACAGCTGTAGGTTGGCAAAACCTAGCTGGTGGAGCTGCATGAAGACTATGCCTCAATACGAGATTGAGGGCTCAGATCACACAGAGCTACAATGCTTGTGTGGAGGAGTTACAGCTGGATAGGTTGGCAAAACCCAGTTGGTGGAGTGCACGAACTGTGCCTCAATACGAGATTGAGGGCTCAATTGTCACACACAGCTAAATTGCTTGTGTGGAGGAGTTACAACTGAGGTTGGCAAAACCCAGCTGTGGACTTTCTTTCTTGCGAGCTAGTGCATGTGGACCTCATCCTTGGGATGAGTTGGTGGAGCAATGGCCAGTTCCTAGCAATGCACAAGAGTTACGAGTTTCTTGGGCATGGCTGGTTATTACCCGGTATGTCAAGGATTATGCCAAGAAAGCTTCTCCGTTAACTAGGTTGCTGAGGAAGGACGTTCCCTTTGCATGAGTGCTTCAGAGAAGAGCAGTTTCCAAGCTTTGAAACAAGCTTTGGTCGTGCACCAGTTTTATGTATTGCAGATCCCTCTAAGCCTTATGAGGTATCGTGTGATGCAAGTGGAGTGGCCATTGGAGTGTACTTATGCAAGAGGGAAGGCCTATTGCTTATGAGAGTCGTACTTTGAATCCTGCAGAGCAACGGTACTCAACGTATGAGCAAGAACTACTGGCTATTGTTAATGCATTACGAGTTTGGAGGCACTATCTTTATGGTGCAAGTTTCAAGGTGTTTACAGATCACAAGCCTTTGGTGTATCTGTTCACAAGAAAGAGTTTCGCAAGCTCGCTGGATGGTTAAGCTCATGGAGTTTGGCGAATTTCCTATTGAGCATCGCATGGAAAGGCTAACGTGGTGGCAATGCTTTGTCACGCGTTAGGAGAGCCACAGTAGTTGAGAATTCCAAACACGCTTATGTAATGCATTAACAAGGACGTCAGTGAGTTTAGCCAGTAGTTCAACATGCTCAAGCACAAGACGTGAGGTGCAGGAGCTCAAAGGACAGCTAGAGCCACCATTCTCATTTCAGGATGGAGTTTTGTACTACAATGGCCATGTGTATCTTCCTCGTGTGGACCATTTGATCAACCAGGTACTATATTTCATCATGATCGCCCGGAGGCTGGTCATTTTGGGGGGAGGAAAACGTATGAGTTGATCAAGAGGAGGTTCTATGGAGGAATATGAAAGCTAATATCATAGAGTACTACAGACTTGTGACAAGTGTCAGCAAGTAAAGGTGCCCAAGGAGAAACCAGTGGGCTATTAGTACCATTGCCTATTCTAGACAGATGGGCAGTATCTCTATGGAACTTTGTCACCCGTTTGTCAAGGACACAGTAACATTGGAATGAGTCCATACTATGCTATGTTTGGACGGCATCCCAAGACAGCTTTTGAGCTGGTTTAGCAAGTAAGAAGCTCAAGGCAACATGGATGAGGAAGCTAAAGATCTGAGTGTTGGAACTTGGAAACATTCAGAGTTTGTGCAAGAAGAACTTACAAGCAGCTTAGAGCCGAGCTATCAAGTTTATTAATGAGCATAGAAGCTTCCAAGAGTTCCAGATGGGAGATTATGTATATCTCCGAGTGGTATTTGCCACACATGTAAGGCAGAACACTGTTGTGGCCTTATGAAAGGGACACAATGATAATTTGTCTCCTAGGTACTCAGGTCTTTATGAGATTCTAGAGCGTATCGATAAGGTGACATATCGACTATGGCTGCCAGAAGGAGTGAGGGTGCCCCAGTGTTTCATGTTAGCCAGTTAAAAAGAGTACTCACAAGGAATGAATCTCGAGTAGATTCTTTGTGGATGTACAAGGCTAATGATACAGGACCAATTGAGTAAGTTATATTGCCCTTGAGGACAAGGACTTGCTAAGGGGGAGGATTGTTATGACCATATAACAAATCAAAGAATATTCTCCAAAAAGGTATAAGCCAGAATATTCGTGAAGAGATATACCTAGATCTAAGAGAATTAAGGGCACCCAAGATGGGACGCATGTGGAGATTAGAGACAGCTCGGGGAGGTCGGGTGGTTTTTGTGAGGGTCTCTAGTTTGTACGTAGTGGTTCCTAACAATGTGTGTGTGTGTGTGCGTGTGGAGAGTGTATGTATACATTCTTTAGTTGAGCCAATATATAATTGTCTTGGAGTTGCTATATAGCTTAAAACTAAATAAAGTATCATATATATAATATATATATATATATATTTTATATATTATATATATATAACTTGATATTTAATTATTTTTAGTCAATTTGTTTCTTACTATATTAGTATTAGTTATGTGTAATAACTTAGTATATATTTTATATATAATAGTGTTAAATGAAATTAACGTAACATATTTTAAAATAACATATGTTAATTATTATTACCTACCTTACCAGTGAGTGTCGCCATTTTGGAGGCTTGGGTCGAATATTCTAGAATATTCTAGAATATTTTAGAATATTCTTTCTGGTCGGCAGTATTGGCCTCAGTGGCAAAAAAAAAATTTAGTAAAACTATTGCTATTCTTTTTTATATTAGCTTAATTTATTACTCAATACACATTAGCTAAAGTTTCTGCTTCATCTTAAGTAAAGCTGCAGTTCTTTGAACCACCAGCTAGGCTTGGACGTGGAGGTGTCTGAGTAGGTATTTCTTTGGTCTAATATTCTCTGCGAGCTTGTTTGTTGCCAACCTAGAGAGTTCGGAAACTCTTCTTGGTTCCTAATATTCCTTCCGAACTCGACGGCAGCTAACAACGATGATCCGGTCTGAACCAATATCCCAGACTAGGTCGCCAGGTCTACTGAGATGCTCGATCAAAAGCTGCGTGAGTCGAACACTCTTTGGTTGAATCATCATCCTGCACAAACTTCCATTAGGATAAACAAAGTAAAGTACTTCCTTACCAAACCTCCTGAAAACGGTCGGCAGTATCAACGAGGATCGTGTTCGTCAAGCCAGAGGGTTTGAAATAAATAGCTAGCTTACCTTAATTTTGTCATGATATCCCCACCTCGTGCACGATAGACGCTGTAAGTCCCTGCAACCTCCAAGTTGATTACCGCAGCCGCCTGAATCACCGCCAAAAGAAGGAGAACTCGCGAAGACGACCATGAAACCACTCGCTGCCAAGTGCATTCCACTGAACTACAAGGCCTCCTTAAACTTCACTGGATCTAGCTCACAATGTCCTTGTTGATGCTAGCACCTCCATATACAAGCTCATTGGGCAAGTCGAGGATGATGAGGTTGAAGCCGTATTCACCTACCACTTCCTGGAACACCGTTTGTGACTCAACCGTATGTATTTGTCAACCTGTTGTCGGAGCTTGGTGTACACCTCTGTCTGGGAAGCACCCGGCTCGAAGAAAGACCTGCTCATCTCCTCCATATCGCACACAGCCAGGTCGTAGGATCCACGGGATGCAGCCAGTGGGATGAAGGTCATCAGGTGTCCTTGATGTCCAAACCAGCTACAAGTGGCTGCACCTCATTGATTGTAAAGTCGATTGCCGCGGAGGTGCTGTAGAAGAGCTTGGTCCCGCTCCCGATCCCTTTGCAGGTGTAGTTGTCTTCGCACCGTCTTCTTCATCTTGCTCTTCTTGATAGCCTCTACTTCGTCCGGCTCCCAAACAATCGCTGGTAGATCATTGCCATGCACGTCGAACAGTGAGCTCTCCCAAGCTGGTGGCTTGCGACGGACAGTCGAGCCAGAATGGAACATGCTCCCGTTCGAACGGTGTTAGAGCTCCTCTGCTCTTCGACCACATGTGAGGCTCGCTTGTATGATCTGTCCACAGCTTCATCATCTGAGACGGTGCCATTTTCTTCGCCAGTATGAACCTGTAACACAAAGTAGTCAAGTAGCAATGCTGGAATGAAAGCTTACCTCCATATCATCCGACGCAGACTTCCTCACGCTCCAGAAACTCATTCGGCTCCATCGAATAAGTGAACCGTATGCAGTCATGGAAGGGCTGAAAGACCAGGCACTTGCTCCGATTCTCATCTCGTCAAACCAGCTCATGAAGTCGACATCCGTTCCAACTTCTTCACCATCCTCTCGCAACCCCTTAAGGATCTGAATGGCTTCCTCGCGCACAGCCTTCCAATATAAGTCCAAGGTGAACCACTTGATCCACTCTTTGTCCTGCATGCCTGGTAGCCCAAGTGTCTGTTGTTCTGCCTTGGATTCGAGACGGGTGAGCTTGTTCAAGTATCGGAGTCGCAGCATGTTTGAATCTTCGCCTTTGACATCGTACAGCTTCTCAATGCCCATCCAGCGACACTGCTTATGAGAGATGTTCGTCACCTTCTGGAACCACTCCTCCCCCAAGTCTGGGTCTATGATGGAGAGGAACTTGTGCATACGCTTGTCATGCTTCTTGTACACTAGCTGCTTCAGGTTCACTCAAGCTGTGGATTGCCCTTAGCACTGGTGACTGCTCTGTCGAGATCATCGTCGATCTCGTTCTGCACATAGAATAAGTTAAAAACTTCTTTCCTATAAATAAATCGGAGGTTACCTTGAAAAGGATCTTTGCGCAGATCAGGTTGGAAGAGGATGCCAAGCCGTCTTTCCTGTTGAACTCTCCTTCCACTTCCGCACCTCAAGACGATCAACCTCCGTGAGTGACTCGAGGATTTTCTGAGTTCCTTCTGTACTAGTGCAGACCGCCTTTACAGCGAGGAGAATATGTGGGTGTTGTTTCCACAGATGTTGCTGAAGATCTGTTCAATGAAACTGTAAGTCTAGACCTTAAAAGAAAAGAAAATACTCACATGTTAATCGATTGGAACATCGAAACCAGTTGAAGATGTCGAGGTTCTCCGTGGAGATGAAACTCGATCGAACGCGAATAGCCCATCGCTGGTTGTCCTCTGCATCCTCCCGGTAAGCTTTGCAAAGCCTGTAGCCTATGGTTCCCGTCCCACAGCTGAACTTCCTGTTTGAGAGCCTTGAAGCCCACTGTTTGTACTCCGGCTGAGTAAGAGCTTGCTCGAAAGACCGGTGCTGCTCGTACTGAATCGTGTCCTTCGACAGCTCCGATAGCTCCTCAGCAGTGAGTCGATCTCCGATGGACAGAATGAACAAGGCCGTGTTGCGTAGATAACCAGCCTTCTTCAACGATGACACCAGCCTGTCCAAGTCCCCTGGGTTCACTCGTCGAACCACCTCGTTGAATGCATTCTACAGATGGGCACATCAGGAGGATCACCAAGTCCCTTGATAGTAATTTTGTCGAGCAGGTTTGCTGAGCTCTCCAAATGCAGGCTGCCGGTATGCTGTATAACTCCTTCGGCTCCTTATCGCTTCTTTTGCCTTTTTCAGCTTTCCGCGGCCTCTCTTTTTGCTGACTGCCTCCTCCAAGTCGTCCTCGCTAGCTTCAACTGCCTCTGTCATCTGCACTTGCTCGTTCAGGACTAACCTCAGCGGATGAAGGAGGCAACTGCGACGAGCTCTCCGGGAAATCTGTGATGGTTGATGGAGGCTGTTCTGCTCAACTGGTACTACTCCAGACTGAGTCACTGGAGGATCCTCCTTTGCTACATTAGATGGTTCTCCTCTCTTGCCTCGCTTTGCTTCGATATCCTCTTCTCTTCCCGTGGCTCTTCATCAGGCGCAGTCTCTAGTAGACGTTTTGAAGCTCTCACCATTTTTAAACTCTGGAAAGCAAACACACAAGTCAATTGATTAGGAGACAAAAAAAAAAAAAAACAAAGATGACTAACCTTGTGGCTGCCGACTCAAGCTAGATGTGCCGACCCTCTCAGTCGGCACAGAAAGTAGAGAGCAAAACCTGCGACTGAGATAGTTGGTGCCGACCCTCTCAGACGGCATTGAAGAGATGATAAGAAGTATGCCGACTGAGCTAGGATGGTGCCGTCCCTCTCAGACGGCACAAATGGGAAGACCCTTTAACTCTGGAAAAAAAAAACATTGTGATATGATACTTGAGCCGCAAAAAAAAATAAAAATTGAAAATACCTTGTGGTTGCCGACTGAGCAGGATTGCCGTCTCTCTCAGTCGGCACAAATGGGAAGACCCTTTATCTCTGGAAAAAAAAAACATTGTGATATGGATTTGGCAAATCAAAAAATAAAGAAATTGAATACCTTGTGGCTGCCGACTGAACCAGGATGGTGCCGTCTCTCTCACACGGCACAAATTGGAAGACCCTTTAACTCTGAAAAAAAAATTATTTGAGCTACAATCATAAAATAAAGAAATTGAATAGACCTTGTGGCTGCGACTGAACCAGGATGGTGCCGTCTCTCACGGCACAAATTGGAAGACCCTTTAACTCTGAAAAAATAAATTATTTGAGCCGAAATCATAAAATAAAGAAATTGAATAGACCTTGTGTCTGCCGACTGAGCCAAGATGCTTTTAACTTTGAAAAATAAATTATTTCAGCCGCAAATCATAAAATAAAGAAATTGAATAGACCTTGTGTCTGCCAACTGAGCCAGGATGGTGCCGTCTCTCTCACACGGCACAAATGAGAAGACCCTTCAACTCTAGCATAAAAAAAAACACATTGTGATATGGATATTTGAGCCGCAAATTAAAGAAAAAGAAATTGCACAAACCTTGTGGCTGTCGACTGAGCAGGATGGTGCCGACAATTAAATCGGCACTGAAATCTTGATTAATTTACTTGGGCATTGCACGAATCGACTCGAAATGATGGCGCCGCTCCTCTCAAGCCCCTTGGAGGAGATTTTAGATATCAATCTGAGATAGAAAAAACCCTAGCCGCAATAGAAAAGTAAACCCTATCTACCAAAAAACCCTAGCCGCAATGAAAACAGTGAACCCTACGGAATAAATGTGACATTAATATTTAGGGTTATTTAAAATATGTGAATAATTGGTAAATGTGAAGATATTTCAAATCATAAAAGGTAATAATTAAATTAAATCGGTGATACTAGAGAGGACAGCATTAAGAACACTGTGAGCTGGGCAGCATAGAATTAATTATATACAAAAGTGTATTCACGTTTATTAACGATTATAATTTTTTTTGGCGAACGAGAGTGTGTTTAATCTTTGCTTTGCTTTCCTAAACCACCGAGCTTTCTCCTTGCGTTGTCATGGCCAGAGTTACCTATGAAGGCATTGACAAAGATTTCCCAGTCGATGAAGATGGAAATGCTTTTGTGTTTGAACATGATCTTCACATTGCTTTCAACATTCCTTGTTGGTTCAGTATACATGTGGTTCAATTGATGTCAGTTTCTGCGAGTTCTGGAGAAGATGTGGAGTTGTTACCAGAAGGCAATGCATCAAACCAGTTTGTCTTTTACACATTGTGCCCGGCAAAGGGCCCGTTGTTCAGGTTGCGGACAAGGAGCGTGAGGAATCCATGCTGGTGTGTCTTCTAAGAGCAGACAAATGTAGGATAGGGAAGGATCTCATTGGTTCGTCTGAAGTTAAACGAGTCTCTGAACTACCGCAGATATACAATGGAAATGTCATTTACGAACTTCCCCAAAGAAAGAAAGCACAGAGAAGTACTGGGGATGAATCGCAAGGATGGCTGCTACCATTGGACACACCCGAGCACAACACACTGGCATGTTCCGGCGCGAGTCAGTCGAAGTTCATGTGTCGGACATCTCAATGCATCAATCCTACCTGCCCCTACTTGGCTTTTGAGAAGAAAGCAAATGAATGTCACTTCAAGGGTGCTGTGGAGAAGGCAAAGACAACTGAGACAGGCAAAGTAATAGGCATGAAATGTAAGCATTGTGGAGAGGAGCCATTGCTAGTGCACACTTGTCCGGCTTATGTGTACTACATTCTGCCAGACGACATTTCTTTTACAAGGTTGTTCATTCACAGAGGTGTTCATCAGCATCCAGTCAGCCCCTCAGTGTCAGCTTCAAACGTTCAGCGTGCCAGATCTAGTGTCAGCAACGTGGTAAAGAGCAGTCCGCGAACCAATCAACGAGTGATTGAGTTTCAAGGCGCGTGAGCTCATCTTTGAAGAACTTTTCAAGGAAGAAGGAGAAGTCTCGTACACTGGTTTACTCTCAAAACTTGAACCTCTAACCAAAGGTATTTTTCTTTAGATCTTTCTACACACAATCAAGACAGAAGGAGACACACTTTAGAGAGGGTTACGAGGGTCTTCTGGAGCTGAAGACAAAGTGCCAATACCTTTCATTCACGTCATACATGTTCCAGGGATGGAACTGCATGGTGCTGAGGAGCAGCCTCTGATCTTCAAAATGACAGTTGAGGGACCGGGTTCAGGAGTTGAGTACATCAGAAGGTGTCAAAGTGGAGGAGACCTTCATGATCAATGGGTTGTTCTGGACCACACGCACCCATACCAGACTGGGCGACAATTGGAATACACCTTTATGACCCATTGTAAGTTGTAAACTCTTCATAACACTTTCTAATCTTTGTTATCTAACGCTCTCTTGCAGTGTCAGATCCATGGTGACTATAGCTTACGCAGATATGTGCCGCGAAGATAATGTTGCAGTGCTGAAGTTCTTGAACACAATGCTAGAGGTTTGTAAGAAGCAGGGTTTGGAGAATGTCAACTTTGCTGGTTTCATGTCGGATGAGGCTGGAGCGATATGGATAGCCTTGCGCCAAGTATTCAACAACGGAGCAAAGATGAAAGGGAGGGAAAGAAGCTGTCTGTTTCACTTTATGCAATCGTGCGTCAGGTGACAAAGAAATGGATCGCAGAAGAACATCGCGAAGAACACATGAAGCTTGCTCGTGCCTGGCCTGCAGCACTGAATGAACAATCTAAGAAAGAACAACTGGCAATTCTCGAGTCTTTTTGGGAAGGACGAGCGTCAAACATTCGAGCTTTGAAGACATGGCTGTCTTGGTGGATCAGGCATGAGGACCACATCTCCATGGCGGAACTGGGAGACATGACAGAAGAAGGACTCGCGAGCGTTCCAACTACAAACAATGCTGAAGTGATTCAAGATTAAAAGAGTACCACGACAATGTTAGACCTCACCGATGCAGTTATGCAGAGTGCGAAGGTGAAAGCGGCAATAGAAGGGAGGTATACAGGGTCAGGCCTTCGAAGGAAACTCTGTTGAAACGAGTGCAACGCAAACTCTCTGAGGGGAAAAGTGTATCTCCATCAACAATTATCAATCTGGTGGAAGGCGAGGAACACTTGACCAGCCCGGAGTTCAAGTACCACTAACGTTCGAGTGCAAAATTAGGAGAACAGTCACAGGAACAGAACAGTCTGATGCTCGACGTTCACACAGACATGATGTAGAGTACACAGAGCGGGTGGTCCAAAACAACAGGAGAAAGAGGTTAAGGTTCGAAGAGGTTTTGGAGAGAGAGATTGCTCAAACAGAGTGGGCCATCAGACGAATCGGAGCCAGTAAGGTTAAGTGTTTGGGGATGAATCAGGAAGGAACTGCTCTGTGTGGAAAACCAATCGGTTATCCAAGCAGAGTGCCAGCACCAGGATTCTATGGAAAACGAATGTACATTGATGCCTTGGGGAATGAGGAGTATGTACAACAGATGATGTGGTTCTGCCCAAAAGATTCAGGGTGTTTCACGCGGCCAAACGGCAAAATTCTTCAGTCAGAATTCCAACACCACCAACGGTTTGGCCTGTGCTCAAGGAAACGAAGCTGACAAGTGAGGAGGTCAGAGAACTACAGGATGCAGGCTTTGTTCTGGAAGGTTTACAGGGGATGGCAGGAAGAGTAGATGAGGGTCAGAAGGACAAAACACCATCGCCACCACGTGGAGCTGGATCTACAACAATTCCACCTTTCGAAGGACGTATGGTCGGACTCCAACAAAAATGTCTAAGGAACAAGAGAAGAATTTCCACAAGGCCAAGACGTTTTTAGGTCGTGTGAAATGTTGAAGTGACAGTTAGAGGACGGAAGGAGGCTTTCGTTGTGTAGGAAATGACTCTGCAAAGGTGACTATTAATACTTATCCTACATGCAGTTGTTCTACTTTCAGAAGAGCAAAAGTTGGAGCCATGTGTACACATGTACTTCGTCTATAGCCGTGTGCTTGGCTTGAACCGGACGTCACATATTTTCTACAAAGGCAATCGCTCAGTGAGATGGAGGTCACCATTGCTGGTGAATTGCAGCATAGTTCATGACCCACAAGGATAAATGGTTTACATAAAAATGCTTTGTTTGAATAGTAATTTATTGAACTTTTTTATAAAGTATTCAAAAAAATTTCTAAAAATTTAAAGGATTTATTTGTTGGTCGGCAAATATTAAGCCAGTCGGCATATTAAAAAAACTTATACCAAAAATATTCTTGAGAATATTCTAGAATATGTTAGAATATACCTAAAATATCCACAAATATACTAGAATAATACGAAGCCTCCTGAGCCGGAGCCTCCTTTTCGCCGAGACCCTACCATCCTTACTCTCTCTTGACCTTCTTAAGTCTGATCTCTGTCTTTCTTCCTTGTCTCGATATTCCATTCTTACCTTATTATTTCAATATTGCATTCTTTTACCTTATTATGGCGACCACTATTACAATTCTTGTTGTAGGAAATTATAGCTTAACAAGCCTGAAAAACATGTCCGTGTGTGGTTGTGTGTGTGTTTCTGCACATACATACATATACATATTATGCATATATACATAAGACTTACCAGGGCTTCAAAACTGTTTCCTCCACTTCCTTTTGCTTAAACTTGAGCCCCCCTTGTCCACTGCAACGTTCACATTTTGTTCCTGAGATATGGATAAATGATTACACACACACACACACACACACACACGTGAGACTTACCTTTTCACCTCTGGAAAATGAAGAAGAGGGGTCAGAACTTGTCTTGAACCTGTCATCTAATACGTTGCTCTTCACTCTTTTCACAAAGCTGCAAGTAGAGCTTCCTGTACAAATTTCAAGGCTTTCGCATGCACAAGAACATAAGCTTACCGGCTTACAATGAACTGCTTCAGCTTTAGAGTAGAGGCACTGAAACGACTTGGTCGTGGTTTTGAAGTTTGAGGTTCAGTTAAGACCTTAAGCTTATCGTCAAGTGTGTCGCCAAGCATGCATTTTAACCAGTCCATTGTTGTTTTGAACAACGAGCTGGGTTTGGATGTAAGTTAATGATGGATGATGACGACTCTCCATAACCTCACCAAGCCTACCTTTATCTGCCAGCTCTAAGAGAATACCAAGTGCAGTCGGCATTATCTGAGCATCCGTGTGTGCATAACCTTCAGAAGCAACATTATAGACACACACACACACACATATATTGCTCATAATGTATATAATCAATAAATATTATATTAGTTTTGCAGCAAACACATGAAACTGATATGTTGAGAAATATATAACATAATAATATACACACATATATAAATATATATATTACATGTCCTCCAGTATATATCTTGCAGCAAACTGAGCATTTTAACTTAAGTAACATAATCAATTAATCTGATAGTTAAATAAAAGAACAATATATATAGATACACACATATATATTTTACCTCACACCAGCCACTCATAACTCCATCATGTAGCTAAGTTTATATATATATGATCTTATACAGACTATGACTTTAATTTAGCTAGTTAATTAATTGATTAATAATTGTCTTATATGTTTCTATCTATACCTGAAGATATTATATATATAGATAGAGAGATAGATAGATATTATATTTAGTTTTATATAATGTACATAATGTTTATATGAGTAGAATTAATAATATATAAATTATAAAATGTTTACATTTTTATCAGCATATAATAAAAATAAATAAATAATATATATATATATATATATATATATATATATATATATATATATATATTCAGCATTGGTGTATTCGATGTGTGTTTGTAAGTGTGTGTGTGTGTGTGTGTGTGTGTGTGTGTGTGTGTGTATTTGTTATGTATATATTCAGATCTATATATTTAACGTTCAACGCCAGAGCTTGATACGCTTATCAGGAATAACGTTGTATCTACATATATCTATATCTATCTCTATCTATCTATGTGTATCTACACATCTGTAATCTGTATTGATATGAATACATACATACATACATACATATATATGTATATCATGCATAATAACTAGTTGTGCTAGTGAATTAAACGAACAGCGGAGAATGATTGTAACTAATTTCCATACGCACCCTATATATTATATAAAACAAAACTAAGTACGTATAATGTATATATACTTACTTTGCTCGTTCTTTGGCTTCCTTCTTCTTCATTTCTACAAGCAAACGGCTTCCATGGAGCTATCTTAGTTTCTCTGTCTTCTGCCACGCGTCAGAAGCTGAAAAGGTTTGTAATGGTTGCTCATCAACTCCATCGCTGCCGTCCATTTTAGCGCTTGCTACGCCGTTCACCTTTATCATCTTCTTCTCAATTGCTATATATATATAGCATTGGCATTATATTACTAGAGAGAGAACCTTTTCTTCAGTCTCAACTTTGTTCTTTTCCACTTCCTCTCCAGTGTCAGCTTCCTATTAAAATGAAAATTATGGTGCGTGTGTGTGCGTGTGTGTTTATGATTCATGAATAGGACTATAAAGGCTAAATACGTAAAATACACCTCTTAAAAGAGTATATAATCAAAATAAGCATATTAATTAAAACCTGTTCTTTGAAAGTGTTCATTTCATTTGGCATAACCTCTTGTACAGACTTCTCAGCTATTCGAACATTCTCTGCCAGTACTTGCGGCTCTTCTGGAGGATTTCCTATATATACATGCAATAAAACACACATGTGCACACACACACACACACACTTTAGAATGCATATACTAAATAATATAAATAAAATATAAGATATATTATATTTCTATACTTGGATTGTTTAGATGCGTTTGGTGTTCCATTGCCTCGAAACCTTGCTCTTATTGCTATGACAACCTTGCTGCGGTATTCCTAAAAAGAAATAATTTACGCACACATACATTTATATATGTTATTATATATACACAAAATACAGATATATATGTCATATATATATGCACACATAAAACAGTCACACAGACACACCGCACACAAAGCACTTACTTCAGAGGTCCATTTGGCTCTAATAGCATCTGCTACTTTCTTCTTATGTTCATTACTTCTTTCATGTTCCTCCTCTTAAGTTTACATTAGCTTCTTTCTTTAGCCTCATAAACTCTTCTTTTTCCTGCTTAATTGTGAGTATATCATGTGTGTGTGTGTTGTGAAACCTGTTTAAGTTGCACTGAATAGCTGTCCCATTGCAGCTCCTCTTCTCCTTCTCCACCTTTCCTGGCTGCCTATTTCGTAATATATTAAATAATAGGGTCATACTTAGCAAATGAATATAATTATATGGTACTTGTCTTATAACTTATAAAATGTTCATCGTACTTATACCTCTGCAATGCATTCTCTCCATTCAGCTAAACATTGTCTTTGCCTTGCCATTTCAGCACTCATCTTGTTCCAATAGTCCCTCATGCCTGTGCTTATCTTAGCCTTTACTTCCGGACTGCATAGTAAAAATACATACACACACACACACACACATATAAAGCTTTAAAGAACGTAATACACGCACATAGATAAAACTTAGACTATATATGCGCACACAAATATATACCTCAGACTTTGCTGATAACCTCGCAATTTGGCTCTAATCTGTATTTAGAAATGTTAACATTGTATAGACTTAATTAGAAATTAATTTTAAATATCACCTTTGGGTTTTTCATATCTAGAATAGTTCTCTCTCAAATAAGTTGGATATTCTCTGCAAAAAAAGTTTAGAAGAAACTTATTGCAAAGATTCTACGTATTTAGTGTGTATAAATTTTTAAATAATTAATGTATTAATAATTTAATCATGAATATATATATTATTTATTTATTCCTGTTTCTTTTCTTTTTAATTACCTGGAGAATGTTTTCTTCCTGTATTCCACGGACACTAATACGTTGTCGTCTTATCGATTCCAGTTCAACTTGCTCTCCGGAACTTTTATCTTCACATTATAAAAAGAAAGAACAAATGAAATATTAATTTAATAGATAGCTATTGAAAATTTAAAGATTTTATTTAAAATATAATCAGAAACTTGTTATGTATTAAATATACTCTTTATTATTTATAAAAGAATTCTGTTCAATTATAGAACTTCAAATTAATTTAGAGAGTTATTAGAAATACTACCTGCTATAATTTTCTCTAGATTTCCATCTGAACTTTTGTATATAACATGAACTGCGAATGCTGAAAATCATTAAATTGTCGTCTCTCTCTACATAAATGTAATATTTATGTATATTCACACACACACACACACACACACACACACACACACACACACCTTGAAAGTTTTCTTCTCAATCTTGGAGGTATCAAGAGCAGCATTATAGAATAATTGCGTTTGTTTCAAGGGCACAATATGTATTCATCTGGCTACTTGCCTGTACGAAAAAGAAAAACTTACACTTAATATAACTATAAAATAAACATTATATTTAATACTTCCAGAGCATCGCATCTGCATGGAATCATTCCTTAAGTGTAAACTTTCTCATTCTTTTTGATTCTTTGTAAAAATTGATCATTGAATCTGCACAGTGTACTTCTAATTTGACATATATGTATATGCATAGTATATCAATGTATAATCCAAATTTGAACATTCGTTCCCCCTCTTCCTCAAAAACCCCAGATAATTTTACACTAAACCCATCAAATATATATTAACCCTTAACGAAGAATATACCAAACCCTATTTAGGGTTTGTGCGCCCAGGATTAGGGTAGCTATGGCGACGAGCATGGAATCGGGCGGCACTCCACATTCTATGCTACGCCACGGCAGAATCGCATTCGTTGAATCTCCTGGACTCAGCAAAACGGAAGAATAAAAAGGTAATTAGGATGAGCGATTACGAAGTTCTCGATCCGAATCTGCCTCCACAGACGCCTGAGGGTAAGTACGAATGTGTTATGTATTTGATTCATGATTTCTGATTTCATATGATTTTTTATTGTACAGATAAAAAACTGAAGTGCTCGCTGGCATTATAACTGGAGAGAAGGAGGATATCCTTCATAGGGTATGAGAGCCTTGAAGACATGAGGATGCAAAATGCAGAAATGAGGATGGAAAATGCAGAAATGAAGATGCAAAATGCAGAAATGAAGGCAAAGCTAGAAGAACATGAAGTATTTCTGCAATCAGCTAAAGCAGTATCTTTAAGGTTTTCATGGATTACGTCCACAGTCTTTATACAGTTGTGCAGGCTATAGTAAAGAGGATTTGAAGAAGTGGGACAGAGAAGTCACATTGCAAGTAAATCATACACTTCCAGGTAAACCTGTCTTAATGTAATAATTTTCTGTTCTAATTAGTTTGAAACTGTTTTTTAGGATGGAAATCTGATGTTCGACTGTCAAAAGATATATGGACTAAGGTGTTGAACTTGCAAACCAAGTCCAGTAAGCTATCTGCATCACATGCTCATACGAGTTCTCTTAAACAGATAGCTATGTCGTTACTTCCCGGTAAATTATATATATTATAATTAATAATTCTATATATTTGGGTGTTTACAGCTTGCTAAGGGCCTTTTGAGTGAAGCCGAATAAAATCTGTAAGGAGCTGTATGTAGAGGTCTTTGGCATTCCACCAGAAAAAAGGTTCAGATGATGAGGTTTACGACAGGACCTTTCCGCTCTTTGTGAAAAACCAGAGGAAGATCTGGCAAAACACTGGTAAGCTAAAGATATTAGAATTGTTTTATAGAGAGAGAGATTATAATTGTTGTGTACATGTGTGTGGTGTGTGTGTGTGTGTGAGAGAGAGAGAGAGAGAGAGAGAGATACCATCTTGATTTACAAGCTTCTTCAGGTGTGTCCGTTCTTCCTGGAGCTTCTTCAGGTGCGTCCGTTCTTCCTGGAGCTTCTCCAGGTGAGTGTCTGTGTGTAAGAATGCATTAACTATTCTTCTTTTATGGCAGAAGGTGCTGAAGAAGCGGATGGAGCTTTTCCCATTGACCTCTTCAAGAGAACGAAGCTTTCCACGTACGTATGTGTGTGCGTGTGTGCATTATTCATTCTCCCTCTCTACAGGTGCTTCTAACGCCATACAGTAGATTAGATTATCCATGACTACTTACTAGACTTACATATCCTCTATTACTATCCCCTTTTTGATCAAGCTTGTGTACATATGCGGGAATATATATATATGTTAGTTTTCATTTAATTCTTACTAGCTTAAAACGGTTGTTAATCTATGGTAACGTTGAATGCATGTATACTTTGCATCTTCAGTTGTGTATGTGTACATGTTATGGACATAGTTTATAATATATATATATGGTGTGTGTGTGTGTTGTTAATCTGTTATAGTATACTATAGAGATTGAAACATTATTGTTTGATTCATATTCACTGGTTATACCTGGCGAACGCATCCTCAATAAACCCACCAATCTTCTCTAAAGACTCATTGCCGCAACCATCTTTAACTTATTAGCCTTCGCCTTAAACCTCTCATTATCAGTAATTTCGCTAACGGCACTCTTAATAAATCCCTATTAACAATTCCATACTCTTCTCTCACAAGCTTAATCCCAACCCCAAGTATTCCTCAACAATCCGCGCGTTTCCCGCTTGTTCCCCAAAGAAAGGTAATGCAACCATCGGTATACCGTGGGTTATACTTTGTAACGTTGAGTTCCAACCACAGTGAGTTAGGAAAGGCCCAGTCGCTCTATGAGAAAAGCACTTTAACCATTCCTTTATCTCTCTATCGCCCAACTGTTCCGGTAAAACCCAAAACCTCTTTCCACTTGCTTCTAAACCCCATGCAAGCTCGCTAACCTGCTCTGGACTTGCCTTTGCAAAACTTCCAAATGAGATGTATATTACTCAAGCATCTGCCTGCATACTTAACCAACTTAAGCACTCTTTGGTATGTTCGAAGTAAGCTGTATATTCATATATATGTGTGTGTGTGTGTGTGTGTGTCTTTTTCAAGTCAGCACACACACACGAGAGAGAGAACTTGAGCTAAAACGCACTATGTCATGACACTTATACACACACAGCTTAAGTTTACCTTTAGCTCCTTCATATATGTGATTCCTCATTCATCGTGTGTGTATATATATATATATACACTATATGATGATATGTGTATAATTAAATTTAAATGAATAAAAAAACAAAATCATTGATATAAATAATTAAAATATAAATATTAATAAATACATGGATTAATTAATAAGAAATCGAGAAGTTTATAATATATCATGTTCACTTATACTATAATACATGTATATATATAAGAATGTTTTAATATATAATATGGCCTTGATAAAAGTTTGGAGGCCGTATTCTTTGGTGGCCATTCTCACCATTCCCATCCTGTAATCTCGCACCTCGCACAGCCTCTCGACGTTAAGGGGTTAACACCTCAGGTTTCACATCAGCTATATCCACTTTCACCTCAGGTTCGACATCCCGTTTTCAGCCACATCCAGTTTCACAGCAGGTTTAACATCCTGTTCAACCTCAGCTATAACATCCAGTTTCATCTCAGGTTTAACATCCTGTTTAACCTTGGGCTCCGACGGTCTCTTCATCTTCTTGGATGAATCCTGTCAAGTCGATTGTATTCATATATATATAAGCTAACACATAACTATTAATTATAGTGATATTAGTGTGCCATGCGAATGAGGAGACTGAGAAAGCTAACGGTAATGCACAGCAAAGTCTATTAATACATACTATATTTATAATAGTATACATATATATAATCTTAATAATGTATTATAAATATACAATTAACATATGTTATTCTAAAACACGTTAATTTCATATGACACGATTTATATATAATATAAGATATATATACTAAGTTATTACACAATAACTAATACTAATATAGTAAGAAAACAAATAATTAAATATGAAGTTATATATTTTAAGCTATATAACAACTCCAAGAAAATTATATACTGTACTAAAGAATGTATACATACACTCTCCACACACACAAACACACATATACATAAACGTACCCTTGGAGTTTTCACTCGTTTCTCCTCGTTTGCAGCTTCAGTAGTCCTAGAGATAGTTAACTCTGAAAAAAAGCCTAATATATGTACTTCGCATATATATATATGATAAGTTCCTTATTTGGGATTTCAGCAGTATTATCGACAGGTAGTCCTTTGCCCTACAATAGATAGTTAACTCTGAATAAAAAGCCTAATATATGTACTTCGCATATATATATTATATATGATAAGTTTATATCATATTATAGAAAGAGTAATAACCAGTAGTTTCTTGACATTCTTTTGAGCCTCTTTGTTCGCCATTCAGCTTTGCAAATGCAGCCCAACAGCAGCGGCGTCTAATATGTTGCTTTTACTGCTTGAACAACAGCTGTTAGAAGGCTGCTTTGTATAACCTTCAAAACTTCATACAGCCTGAAAAACATGTCCGTGTGTGTGTTTCTGCACATACATACATATACATATTATACATATATATATAAGACTTACCAGGGCTTCAAAACCGCTCTGTGACGTTTCCGCCACTTCCTTTTGCTTACGACTTGAGCCCTCCTTGTCCACTGCAACGTTCACATTTTGTTTCTGAAATATGGATAAATGATTACACACAGACACACACACACGTGAGACTTACCTTTTCACCTCTGGAAAATGAAGAAGAGGGTTCAGAACTTGTCTTGAACCTGTACGCCGATCTCCACTCTTTTCACAACAGCTGCAAGTAGAGCTTCCTGTACAAATTCCAAGGCTTTCGCACGAGGATCCTGAAATGTGTGTGTAACACACCGCACGCACGCACAAGAACATAAGCTTACCGGCTTACAATGAACTGCTTCAGCTCTAGAGTAGAGGCACTGAAACGACTTGGTCGTGGTTCTGAAGTTTGGGGTTCAGTTAAGACCTTAAGCTTCTCGTCAAGTGTGTCGCCAAGCATGCATTTTAACCAGTTGAACAACGAGCTATAAATATATATTGCTACATACATACGTACATATTACATAACGACGTAATGTGTATAATTATATTTTATATTATTATAATAAATAGTATACCAATTTTGCAGCAAACACATGAAACGGTCTACCGTTGATATGTTGAGAAATAACATAGTATATATACACATATATATACATATATATTACATGTCCTCCAGTATATATCTTGCAGCAAACTGAGCATTTTAACTTAATATAATCAATTTAATTGGCAGCCAGTCATAACTCCATGTAACTTGTCAGCTAGATAAAGTAGTGAATAAGGTCCCTTACATTTCCCATTTGGAGCCTCGTAGTTCCACTCAGGATCACGCAACCACTACATAAATTAAAACACACACACACACACACTGGCAAACGAACCTTATAGATCGACTTTGGTTCCTGCTTCGCGTGCTTACCATCCAGATAAGTTGAATTATCCTTCAAGCAATTAGAACAACCAAGTTAATGCAATTTTAATATGTCTGTGTGTATATATGTAAATGTATATATTTTACAAGTTTATATATATGTGTGTGTGTGTGTGTAGATATAGATGTATAGATATATAGATATATATGACAACGAACCTTTGATTCCTGCGATCTGAGTCCGGTAAATTTTTAGTCTGGATTCATCAATTTCATGCACACTGCTTGATCTTATACAGACTATGGTTTTAATTTTAGCTAGTTAATTAATTGATTAATAATTGTCTTTTACATATATCTATCTATCTATCTATCTATCTATATATATATTATATTTAGTTTTATATATTTTTAATATTTAGTTTTCTATAATGTACATAATGTTTATGTGAGTAGAATTAATAATATATAAACTATAAAATGTTTACATTATTTATCAGATATAAATATATATATTCAGCATTGGTGTATTCGTGTGTGTGAATGGTGTGTTTGTGTGTGTGTGTGTGTGTGTGTGTGTGTGTGTGTGTGTTTCGTTTATGTATATATTCAGATCCATATATTTAACGTTCAACGCCAGAACTTGATACGCTTATCAGGAATAACATTGTATCTACCATCTATCTATCTATATGCATGTGTGTATCTACGCATCTGTAATCTATATTGATATGAATACACACACACGTATTAATCTTACTAAATTTTGTTCTCAGATGAAGATGAGGTATATACGACTTATGCTACTGTTTTATGCAATCCAGTTTGCTACAAGTTTCAAAAGCGAGGAGTTCAAACCCATTCTGCAAGGAATCTCGCGGACTTGACAGGAATATCCAATTTCCACGTCAGCGACAATCCAGGTCAATGATGGTTACGTTGACGCCCGAGTCAACGAGAAGTCTAACTCAACTGACCAGGTCACCGGCCTTAAACTCATGGTTTACCAAGGCATTTTGAGGTTTAAGGTTGATCAAGAGAAGCTCCTGGTGATAAGAAGCGTTTTGAAGTCCCTGATGTGCTTGTTGACGAGTTGGAGATCAAACGCTTGGCTTCCACGCATTACTAATACTGGTGACGATGACGGTATGCATTGTGTGCGTGTATTCCTAAGTCGGTTCTTCTATAAGTGATATTAATATATTAACACACACACACACACACGTATATAGTGATGTATATTAAGTTTTAGTAGCTGTTGATATGATATTGCAGGTAGCAAGATATTGAGGTTTTATCTGTCAAGTTAATATGATATCATGTCTATGAAAACTTTGTTACTATTATTAAGCTCCAGATTAGTAACAGAACTCAAAGTTCACTCGACAATATATATACATATGTGACATCGTTAAGTCATCACTAGTATTCAATTCAAGTTACACTAGAGATTAGTCACAACTATATCGATAAGTGAGACACTAAACTTAACGAATATAGCTACTTAAGCTATACCTAGGTGTATAATCTTCTAGTTCAACAACAAGTTACTAGACAATCATGGAAGCAACTTAACTCACTCAATGATGATATAATGTGTTTGGCAGGCTGATGTAGCCCAGGTGGACGCAAAGTTTGACGAGTATGACATTCCTTACGACGTAATATGGCTAGATATCGAGCATATAGATAGGAAAGATTACATGGGATCCTATACTATTTCCAAACCCAAAGGAGATGCAAGCCAGGCTAGAAGCTAAGGGAAGACACATGGTGACCACTCGTATCAAGAGAGATGAAGGCTTTGCTCTTCATAAGGAAGCTTCTAAAGGATATTATGTTAAAGACTCTCATGGCAAGGATTACGATGGATGGTGCTGGCCTATATCAGGTAACAATGCCTAGGGACAACTTACACTCTGGTGTTTGGAGCACCGAGAAGTTTCATATGGCAACAGTGCAAGGGGTACTCGAGCGTAGTGGTGGCAAAGAGAGGCCCTTTGTTTATCGAGGCTGATAATACTGCAGAATGGGACAGCTTAAAGTCTCCGTTCCTATGGTTTTATCTCTTGGTTTAACTGGAATTGGATTCTCAGGTATATTATATTACAAATATTGTATATCGATGTGCGTAATGGTCAGGTAACGTTATATATAAATACCATATAAAATATAAAACACTATCTATCTATCTATCTATACGAAAATATGTATTGTCTGGTAAGTCTAAGATATATATAAGAATATTAATTATGTAATAAATGCATATACATTGACACACACACACACACACACACAACATATGAATGGTTTAATATTTATTAAACAGATACTTAATATAAGGATATATGTGTGTGTATGTTGATAGAATGAATATATATATATATATATATCATGTTGTTATGCTTACTTTTGCAGGAGCTAATGTATGTGGATTCTTTGGTAACCCAGATCCTGAGTTATTAACTCGTTGGTATCAACTTGGTGCCTTTTATCCTTTCTTTCGAGCTCATGCGCATCTGGATTCTAAGAGGAGAGCCATGGCTTTTGGGTAATATACATGTGTGTGTGTGTGTGTAAAACTCTTAGTAATGTGTCAGATGCGTTCATATACATATACATCCATACGCACATGGACACACACACAACACACACACATATATATATAATATATATATATAACACGTTGATTTGGCTATTTTTTCAGGGAACCTTACACAAGTCTTGTGCGTGAAGCTATACATACTCGCTACCCACTGCTACCGTATTTCTATATCTTGTTTAACGAGGCTAGTAAGACTGGAGTGCGGATGGAATATCCTAAAGATACCTCAACATATGCTCTGGACGATGAGTTCCTCGTGTTCGAGGCATCTACGAAGCTGTGAGTCATATATATATAATATAATATCCACATATATGTATATGTGGATATTAGTCAGGTTTATAAATTATCTTTGCTGTTACAGGGAAGAAGTTAGAAGTGGTTTATTTGCCAGGAACAGAGGCTGGTACGACATGAAGACCGGAAGAGCATATTCCGGTGTGTTAGAAACCATACAGTCACTGTGTAAGGTCCAGCGTGGTGGTACTATTATTCCGTAAAGACAGGTTCAGGCGAAGTTCAACCCAGAAGCAGGACGATCCATACACTCGTATGCTGTTTGTCTATCTGTATCTATCTATCTATCTATCTATCTATCTATCTATATTCATTCACATTGTATGTAAATATATATGCTTCAGGTGGTGGCACTTAACTCAAGACAAGAGGCAGAGGAGAGCTGTACATAGATGACGGAAAGAGCTACGACTTTGAAGAGGGAGCATACTCCACCGTCGATTCCGATACTCTGAAGGCAGGATTTCCTCCACGTCTCTCAAGGACTCGAGACCGTAGTCAAAGTCGTTCTTGTCAACGTGCAAAGTTGAAAGAATCGTCATTTTAGGACTTTTAAGTTAATGAAATTCCATATATATAGTATTTATAATTAAGGATTTAAGATAATATGTTATAAATATTGTTGTATTATTAATATTGTACTTAATATATTTATATAGTGATGACACCATTTCATATACTACTACATTTCATGTATATATATATAATATAATTATATCATTATATATATATATATATGGATTTCCAGGCAAACACTGAGCTCTTGTTGAAGAGGAAGATAAGCAAATTGATGTGGAGTTCACACCGCCGGTCTTATGGAATGGAGTTAAGTCTAATGTTATGGTTGTGAGAATGCCTGATGTTCCGGCTGGTGAAGAAGGTGCGTTCACAATTATTATATTGTATTAATACCTTAAAATATATATTATATATTGTTACGTATTTATATCTATGTGTTTATTATACTATATTGTTGAGTTATATATATATATATATATATATATATATATATATTCATATATGAATCATACTAATTAGTAATAGTTTAGTTTTTAAATTATAATGTTGACGGGTTGTAAATGCCGCTCAGCCTTTCAGCCGGCAATCAAGCACATGATCAAAGACAAAATTTCGAGTAGAAAAAGACAAACAAAAGCCCTTAGATTGGAGTTAATCAAATTAAGAAAACCTTAAGATAATTTAGGTCTATATAGATCTTATTAAGATTATTATTTATTTTAGGTAAAATATGTTGATAGCACGTGTATGTGTGATTGTTACAGTATCTCCATAATTGTTTACATATGCAACCCAATCTAAATTGGAGGTGCATTTGGAATCACTTAATTTAGAATGATGTTCCCAACAAAGGGTTCCAGAAGTGAAACATGAAAAACATAGTGAAATTAAAAAATGAAAGTGGCAACTCTATAAAAAAGTCACTTTATTGATCCACTCTATATATATTAAGAATTGATCTATGTGTTGATAATTTAACTTTGCACATGATGTGAAGGTTGAAGATGCGTAAGTCTTTTATCGATCTTGATCTATGCATAGCTAAATTGCAAGCTTGATAAATATATTACTACAAGTTTTAGAATCTAGATTGAATGCCATAGTCATAAAAGATTTAAAAGCTAAAGAAGATGAAAACCCAAAACAACAAAGAATATTATTGAATTAGTATTTACAATATATTAATATGTTGTTGTAGAAGACTTGGTCACGAGCAATAACTTAAATTAATTATCATATTGATACTTGTTCTAAAGTCTTTATTGTGTTCATATTAATTATGATGGTACTCAAAAGAGAGATTTTATTAAGTAAATTAAGAAAACATTCCTCAATTTTGAAGACAAACATAAATCATGATCATTAACAATGTTATTGAGAAAGTTATGGAGTCAAAAAACTTATTTCAATATAAGTTGAGTTGTTTGTTCATTAGAGATTATCTTTAAGCATCACATGGTCTTATTCAAAATTGTATTTAGATTGTCAGTGATTAGTAAAGGCCTACTGAGCCAATTATGTGTAGTTAATCTCATTGAAGAACTAAGAAACAACCCGACCTAAAGCTTTGCATAAAAGCCATGATTTCATAATTTCTGCAATCTTTATCGAATAAAAAAAACATCTTGTACTTGTTATACTCATTGGCCGTAAGTTTAATCCTATCCCACCCCAAATAAAGCTTGAACCAACTCGACCCTAAATAAGACTTGAGCTTAATCAAGGGAGGACGATAAGGTACTTAAGGGGTGCAATATGACACAAGTTGGCAAAGCTCGTAATTGAATGACCTAGAAAATATATGTATCTCGTACTTGCAACATTGATGATAAACAATAATTATAAAGTAAACATATAATGTATATGTATTGTTTCATCCATAAAGATATTTATATTATTATATTGAATTCTAAATATATAAACATTTTTATTTATTTTACAATCTATAAAAAAGCATCAATTTGCATTGAATGTTCTATATCAATAAGCATACTAAGGTAACATTTCATATAACGTAACACTGTACATTTATATATATAAGTAGCATAAACTTAGCTATATACTTAGACATTTTCATGTATATGTATAAAATTATTGAATTATAAAAATTATTTTCATAATGGGATGGATTTATAATATATTCTTTGAGTAATTTTGTGTTTGAACAAGACTTAATTTATGATGCATAATTTAAAAATGCTAATTCTTAAAAGTTAATTAATACTAGTATCTAACCCAGCTTTTAATAAGTTTGTATTAATTAGATTTGCTAATTTATATGACAAATTAGCAAAACATAACTGTTCATTTCATGAAAGTGACCTTTAGTATTTACAAACTTCCTAACTTACTTTAGAAACTAAAATAAATTTATTATTAAACATAAAGAATTCCACACCTGCCACATCATTTTTAAACAAGCGTACGATATTATTTATTCATAAACATTGAATACTTATATGATATATAAGACATTAACATAAAACAACTTCCATAATTGTATTTAAATAAAGCTCTTGTATAAACAGAAAACCACGTTTAAAAAACGTGCTCAGTAAATTAGGTTAGGTCGAATGCAGTGGACATGGCGGAGCAAAATATCTGTGTTGTTGTTGTGGTGCAATCAGACGCCGGCATCACTCCGGACAAGGCGAAGTTCAAACGTCGAATCCCAAAGAAACAAGTGATGAAACCTCTGAAGCCTTATGGAAACGGGCTTCAGAGATTTCATCACCTGTTTCTTTGTAGTCCTCGATAAAGAGTTGGATTCCGTTAACTACACTTACAAAGTTGTTCCAGGTCTGTGTTTTGATGTTCTGTTCCCGATTTGGAGTGTTTGCTCCAAAACATTATCTGGTCATGCCCTGGATCTGTGTTCTATGATCCACATCCAGGTCCCTGTTTTCCTGGTTTTTGTTACTTGTCCGTGTTTAGTGGATCATCTGGGGGCTTGTTTCCTCTTTGTCCTGAAATCTCCCAGGTCCCCATTTGTCGTGCTGCTTGTTTTGGTCATGGCGTCTTGAAAATCTCCCAGGTCCCATTTTGTCGAGCTGCTTGTTTGGTCATGGCGTCTCTTATGTTTTCTTGTGTGCTCCATGTCGGTAAGCGATGGCTGACAAATTTGTGTTTGTTCACACCTTGCTTTCTCTTTTAGTATGTGGTTTAGTAGTCCAAGGCTATGGGCGTTTTATGAATGGGTTTTTGCATTTGCCTTTTTCGTTGTGCATACGCCGGCTGTCTATGGCGTCTCTTTCCATGCTTGTAGGGTTAATACATATATGCGTGTGTGTGTGATTTTCTGTGTGTGTTTACTTGTTGTGCAACATATCGTTGCTTGATGTCATGTTCTGCTGACAAATTTTGTTTCTAGATTTTTTAGTGTCCACTCCTTACTTTCTCTTATTATTCTGCGTTTAGTCATTTTGGATATGATTGGATTGTTAGTGACACGTTTCACATGGTTTGTTTCAAAGCTAATTTTGTTTACGTTTCTTCGGAAGTTTGATTTAAAACAAAGCTTATTTTTAATAAGGTTTTTGTAGATTCTTTTGCTTCCGTTACACATGCTTTGATATTAAATGTTTATTATTATACTGTTTAGTAGATTTTTTAATGTCCGCTCTCTTATTGTTTAGTAGTCCAAGGTTATATTTTTAACATGCTCTTCATTTTTCTCTATTTTCTGTGCCTTTTACTTTGGATACGATTGGAGTTGTCTCAGTGACACGTTTTAATGGACATGATTTGTTTCTTGATAAGGTGTTTTGTTTATTTTTGCAAGCGCTCCTGCTTCGTTGCTACTTATTCATGTTCTTCAGAAGCTTGAACCATGTCTTAAATGTGTCACTGACAACTCCAACCATATCCAAAATGCATAAATCAATCAAGGGGGCAAAAGAAAATGCACAGCATAAGAATGACACACAAAGCATAGAAAAGCAGACAAGCCAAGAAGAGCACAACAAAGACACAATTTTGGATTATTTAATAATAAAGTGGAGATTGAAAATTTAATTAAGCAGTATAACAATTAGCTTTAATATCGGAAGTTTTTTGTGTGATAAAACCTCTTATTGCAGAGTGTTAAGCTTCTGAAGGAAGTTAGTGAATACCATTGTAAAAATCTTATCAAGAATCAACTTTGTTTCATGTTGTTTGAAATTAATTCTTGATAAGGTGTTTTGTTTATTTTTACAAATTCGGTGCTACTTGCTCACACTCATGTCCTTAATAAGCTTGAGACTCTGAGACGGGAACTTTCTGTCTTATGAACCTCCGCCTCTGGTATTAATGTTGATGACTTCAAATTAGTATGTGAGGCGCTGAAAATCCTGGGGCCTGTCAGTGAAGACAAAGATGGAAACATTTTAAGTGACAATACTGATGGTCTAGAGAAACTTTGGGAGATGAGGAGTTATAGGATGATAGGTATGAGGAACAGCGAGCTACATATTGTAATACCGTGGAGGGCTGGGTGGCAAGCAAGATATTTCACAGATGCATCAGATGGGTGAATGGGAACCGGGAAACTGTACGCCACAAGTTTGTTGGCCTGCATTTCACGCTCAGCTCGAAGAACGACCTAGTGGCAGTGTTGAGAAATTTTGGGCAACTGTTTTCACAGGGAGCTGTGCTGGTGTGGAGCTGAAACGGAAAACTTTGACGAGGAGATCCTTACGACAGGCGTTTGTAGAATTCTTTCTCTGGCCAATGCATCGTGCTTCCCGTTTATTCAGTTCATCACGGATATGCAGAGAGGAGTAGGAATTTACTGCAAGCGGATAGCCGTAACTGGCATTGAACTGCGGAGACATGGATGAAGTCGAGGAATTCTTATCTGATATGGGGGTGCTCTCCAGGAACGAACGGTACGGACGGCATGATCCTCCTTCAGCCTTTAGCGACGGGGTATGACTGGGGCTAGCGTTGTGTTCCTGGAAAATGATGGCGATGTTGCCAACTTGCAGATCTGGACTCATTCCAGAGAGGAGGTTGGCGAGGCCTACTAGTTATAATGAATGAAAAATAATAAAATATTAAAAGTTATAAATTTACTAAGTATAACATGTACCTGCATTTAACACTTACGTGTTTGTATATAAAATTACAGTGGAAAATGAAATTCTACATAAAATATATATATTTCAGATTAAAAAATTCTAAATATATATAAATTCCTACAATGAAAAAAATTAAAATTAAGATACAATATATTTTATAAATGTGTATAAGTTGTATAACTTAGAATTTTTTTTTATAAAGAAAATCTATCTTACTTAATAAATAAATAAATATATACATTATTTATTCAGGATGTCAACATAATGTCACACTATTATATTTATTATTAATAATGAGGAAGAAAGCGTAGTCTAGAGATAACACTGTCAACATCCACTTGTGTGTCTGTGCGTGCGTGTGTATGCGCGTGTATATATGTGTGTAATGAATTATGAAATCTCTCAATTAAAAATTCACATGTATGTGAAATCTTTCTTTAAAATGTCTGCTTACACAAGTTAAGAATTAATTAATACTATTAAACAATGGAATCGTAATTTTTTAATTTATAAACAGAAAACTATAAATGTTAATCTTTACTATTATATAATATATAATATAATATATATACATATAGAGAAAGCCGTAGTCGAGAGCAGCTTTCATAAACTATCAACCTTAGCAACATAGCACTGTTTGTTTACCATGAAGTTAAAACAGGTAATAACAAGAGTTATAGGCATCTCTCTCTATATATAGGGAGAGAGACGTATGTAATGAGACATATTTAAATATGTTAAGCATATCAAGTGTACATGTTTTATAAATTTTATACCTTTAATGATACCAAGATTAAGCATTATTGGGGATCAGCTCTATTTTTTATCCTCCTTGAAATGTAAGTTTTACATTTGAAACAACGCATTGACTTTCATTAACCCTAGTGTTACAAACTCTTTAACCTCAACTTACCCCTTAAAACAAAAATCGAATGTTCCCACTCTAGTAGTAGTAGACTTCCGAATCTACATTGAACAAAGATTCTATATAATTTACAGATTATATATAGGCTATATTATTAATTAAATGTAGATTAGGGTTTAATGTTTAACATGTTTTCTTGGTGACGAAATATATATCGTATTTCATTAATTGTAATATATTTAATAATAATGAGGATCAAAATTTTGATTAATTTAAATAATCTCTTTAACATGTATTTGTTAATTTTTTTATGTTAACATAGCATGAAAGATAAATGAAGCTTGCATTTTCTCTCCGACTCACACGCACGCACGCACACACACACACACACACAACGATTGCAACTGGAGCTCCACGATCAAAAGAAGCGGCATTACCAGTGTCAAACTCACTTCTGTTGATGGGTAACACTTCAGAGTTTACACTAATACCTAAAAGTTAGTTCTGCACATAAATTTTTTTTTATCAACATATATGTAAGGTAACTTAAGAGTAGGTGTGTTAATTATATCTGAGTTTGGCCAATAAGAAGCACACCCCAGCGTGTTGATCACTTAGACAATGCGAGAATATTCTAGTAATCTGTAATCTGGTTAGCCATGAGAACTTAAGCTGCCCTAACCCCATTATCCCATCCAGCGCCTCCGCAACCTTGCACAGAGGTAGTAATGCATAACATCTCTAACTAAGGAACTTGTTTTGCGTTGTCACCAAAGAAGCTCAATATTTATGAGCAAATGTTAAAGAGATGTGGAAAAAGAAGTTATTTAAAAATCTAAGTTTTGGGCATGCGAACCTATCTTGTGACAAAGTTGGAGGGGCATTCGATTTGTATTGATTACCGCTTATTAAATGATGTAACCATTTTAATATGTACCCACTTTCTCATACTGCAGATCTTTTGGATCGACTAGGGTGAGCCGTTAGTTCACCAAGTTAGATCTCGCCTCTGGATATTGACAAGTTCTGATGGCTGATATGGACATTCCCAATACGGTTTTCGAACACCATTTGGCATGTACGAGTTCTTGGTGATGCCTTTCGGTTTGAGTCATGCTCCAGCGACTTTCCAGCGTATGATGGATGAGGTTCTCTGCTATATGCCGAAGGTGATTGCCAACTTTTTAATCCACTCAAATGGAACGTAGGAGGAGCATGTCGGTGATGTATGCAAGGTTTTGGATAGTTGCGGGAAGTTAGTTTAAAGCTGAAACCATCTAAGTGTGTGTTTGGATCCAACAACACCACTTGGTTATTGCATTTCTCATGAAGATTTACAAGTCAATCTTAACAAACTTGTTGCAGTTTTGAAGTTCCCTACACCGAAATTGTGAATGATGTGTCAGAGTTTAACCCGGAGGGCTAACATGTGTCAACAGATGCCTAATTAAACATAAGATTTAGAGTCCTACCTTAAGTCTCTTAGAATGACCATCTCTCGAATCCTAGAGGATATCCCGAGTACACTTTAGAATCCTATACCAGTAAACCTAGACATGCTCATGCTTAACCCTACTAAAGGAGATGTGTCTCACACATGCCCCCGTGACAGAGCTAAGGCATCGTCACTTACCCCTTGAGGAATCACCCTCATCCGGGGAGTACAATCCCTTTAGGGCGACAAGGGGTACCCTTGAACCACGATTAACCCTTAAGGGTTGGAGTGGCTAAGTCATACCTTAGACCTAGGGTTAGTAACTTAGTGAGGACATGAAGTGTGCGCCGTAGGGACACGAATGTTCTAATAAGTAAACTCCCTAAGCTAGGTTTGGATAACCCTAAGTACATGACCTTGCGAGTGTCTCATGATAGGGCTTTTATAATGACTTAGGTTGTTCATCCCTTAGTTCCTAAGGAGAACACCCCTAGCCAAGTGTGCCAAAGCACACTTAGTTACGAGACCTAACCTCCCTTGAGCGAATGCCTAAGGTTTAACACCCTAGTGTGAGTATAAGCATGTCTATTTACTAGAGTATCCAATCCCTTGGTAACAAACCCATGACACGACCCCAAAGGCGTGCTTCAAGCGTTGCATTGTGTGACATTGAGCCCAGTGTAACATCTCCATGTGACACTATCTTCCATGATGTGGGCTATCATGCCATCACCCTTAGATTCAAGAGTTGCACCAAGTGCTACAAACGTGGCTCCTAAATGCAACCCTCAAGAATTGGTAATGTGAACCTTTCAAACAAGATCTCACCCCACAGTTGGATAAGGACACAGATGTGCCTTGCTTGGCCATGTGTGCTACACCTAGCTTGACGTGGAGGAGGAGGCTAGAAACAAGCCTCAACCTCTGCCTCTTGGAACGTGCATTCGATAAGACCTTTCAGGCATGGATTCGCCAACGTTAACCCAAAGGTGGGACGTACCCATGTCATCTGGAAGTTAGAGTGGCACAATAGAGGGTTATACCTTAACGACAAAAGTTAAAGTTTGCACCGGCAGAAGAGCAACGAACTCAGTCATGAATCTATGAGCTCTTCCACATGTACTACTTAATATATGTGACAAAGTCTCCCCCCCCCCCCGACCTGTTTTCCTATTTACACATTCTTAAGAATATACTTGGTGAGTTAATTAATGACTCATTAACCCCTAAACCCTAACCTAAGGGTAAGGCAACCTTAGGGTTAGGTCAACCCTAAGGGTGTTTCTACTGCCGAACTCACCGAAATCACCCAAAAACTTAATTGAGACACGGAAAACCAGGTAAGAGTTTTCTAAATAGAAGTGCTAGCTTCGCCTAGAGTTTCTTGCAAATACCTAATGACACCCAGCCGGACCATCATTAAATATCCAAGTGCATTAAGCGGGCCTGTTTCTTCTATACTTAAGGCTTATCAACATAGTTCGATAAGTAACAATAGTCAACGTCCAAAGTAAAGAGGAGTCATAGTAAAAATTATAACACGATGTGCAACGCTTTCTTGGCAAGGTACAATATTTGGGCTGTTTTATGAATCATCTTTCAAATCGTACTCCACCATTATGGGCGTTGCTAAAGTCGTCATGACTTCTTTTGTTTGTCCAAGGATTGCAAGTAGGCATTTGCAGATCTCAAAGAGCTGTTGACGACTCCTGTACCTTGATTACACTCGTCCTTTCATCTTGCATGTAAATGCTTTCGACATTGGTCTCGGGGGCATACTGATGCAGGAGAGTACGAGTGTCCCTAGCTAATGACATCTCATTGCGTACATAAACCGTACGTTGCAGCCAGTAAAGGTGAACTACTCCACGGCAGAAAAGGAGTGTCTAGCAGTAGTTTGGGGTACTTGCATGGTTCTTGGACGTTGTTGGAAGGTGATCATGTAGTAGTCACTTCATTGTTGAAGCGGAAAATTTGATTAGTCGTACTACTTGGTGGGCCTTGAAGCTTCAAATTTATGACTTCGAGATTGTTCATTGCCTAAGGAGTTTCTATAGTTGATGCTGATGCTCTTTCTGAGCTCTCTTCCACCTTCTCTCTTTTTTTTGCCCCAGAGGAGCCAATTGTTCCAACATTAGTAGATTTTAGATGAAGATTCTGTATCATTAGCAGTTATTGTGTTTGACGTTTAGTGTCCACAAAATACAGAGTTAGATTTGCCATCTTTGGATGAGCTTCGGGAAGTGCAAAAGGTCAAGCCATAGATTCGAAGGCTTCATGATGGGTTTAAGAATCATGCATCACTTGCTAATGACTTGCCTTTTAGGCATTTACATTCGTAATATCACCTTCAGGACGACCTTCTTTATTTTATAGAGACTGATCTAAATGATCATTTACGGTTGGTAGTGCCTTCGGTCTTCATTCCACACTTCCTCCACTCTTACCATGACTCTCCTATTCTCGGCAGGCACATGGGACATCGTCGTGTGATGGAGAAGCTATGTAGATTTTCTATTGGCCAGAGTTGTAAGGAATATGATTCGGTATGTGTATAATTGTGTGTGGTGCCAAGCTCGCAATACTCCCCCGTGTAGGATGGTTGGAGTCAATTGTAGTTTCTCATCCATTTAAGTTGGTGGCATTTAATTTGATGGGATTGTTTTCGCAATCGATTACTGCAACGAGTACGTTATTATTGCTTCTGACTACCTAATTCGTTAGGGTAAAAGTTTGTACTCTTACTAGTGCGGTTGTTTCTGTTGTTGGTCAGTTTCTCCTTAATCGGGCTGTATTTCAGCATTCTTGTCTGGAACGAATTCTCTTGAACAATGGTCCTGCATTTACGACCGAGGCATTTCATGTCTTGACGTCTCGACTGGGATACACAACACTTTCACAAGTGCTTATCCTCTTCAGACAGATGGTTTAGTGGAATGGCTCGTTAGAACTTTCAAGGGGATGATTGTGAAGTATGTGAATTTTCAACATTTAGATTGGGATGGTATATGTCGTCTCTTGATGTGCTTATGTATTGAAATACAAAGTTCTGTTGGTACTTCCCCATATAAGCTCTTATATGGTCATGACCCGGTGTTGCCGACAAAGTTGGGTCTGTCTTCTTAGTTACCACGAGCTGCTGATGCTAGTTTATGGGATCGATATCTAATGAGCATTCTTCCATTAGTTTGTGCAGAGTCAAAAAAACACTTGGCCGAGTACAAGTAAAACAACAACAACACTATAACTTGCATCATCGTCCTCATGCAGAGTACAAGGTTGATAAATAGTGTTGGTTCGTTTTCCCAAGTTTACAGTATGTAGTTTAGCTAAGAATCTCCTTCCTCATTGAAAGCACCGTATCAAGTGTTTAACAAGTAAGGCTACAAGTTTATGAGGTTTGGTACGACATTCAACCCGATTCTCTAGAGATTGCGCATGTGCAATAATTGAAGTGTTTTGTGTAACGAGAACAAGTTGTGCTACATACAAATCCACTAGTGACTCCTCTTGATATTCCTCTAGATTCAGGCCCATCTACCATATAACCCTAACCAACTTATATCCTTTCGAAAGGAGGTGATGATGAATCAAGATTCAGGCCCATCTACCATATAACCCTAACCAACTTATATCCTTTCGAAAGGAGGTGATGATGTAAGATTTATGTGTATAGCTGCATATGTACATATTATTATTACTTCTATATATAAATTAGGGTTTTTTGAGGAATGGGATTCTATATTTCGAGCTCTAAGTATATGAATAATTATCATAATACATATTCTTTTTGCTTTTGCAATGTATAAAAACTCTTAACAAGAATTCACATGGTATGTAACATCTTTCGTATGCTTTCAAGAATTTATTAGTACTATTAATACAATAGCAGAAAATTTTAATTTATAAAAATAAAACAGAAAACTATAAATACTAATCTTTACTATATATATGTATCAATAGTGAGGGAGAAGCCGTAGTCTATAGCAGCTTTCAAAACACTATCGACCTTAGAAAGCATCCACAGTGTTCCCCAACCTCATGCTTGTTACATCCATGATCCCCTATGCGTGGCGTGGCAGTTTCCCTGTATTAATAATAAATAACCTCCTTAAAAAAACATTATAAAATTTTGCAAATTAAGCATTCCATAATTTAGAGACCATAAACCCATACTAAAATGTTTTAAAGATTTATATGAAAGAAAAAAATAATTTTTTTATATAATTACCTCACATGCCAAGAGGAAGCATTGGTCAGTAAAATGGTAAAAGTGTGTTCCAAGGAGAGCATATTCATTTTTAAAGACTGCCCCATTATCCAAGTCTGCACTACACACACACACCTACATATTGTATGTATCTGGTTATATCTTATCAAAGTAAAATATAAGATCATACTTACAAACACCACACCTTGCATTGTTTCTCTTTCTCCAATGAATCCACCATAACCAGCTTGTGATGGATCGACTTCTTCAAAGCTTCGAAAACATGCACAGGCTTAATCATGGCCTGGACCAATAGCATTATTTGCGGATAATTACGATATGCAATGTGTATTTGTATAAATACGCATCATTCTTTATACACACACACGGGATAAACAAGCTTTACCTTCAGTGAGGTGATATGTTCGCGGTAACTGCAAAGGTAACTTGCAATTGAACCCTAAACCCTAAACCCTAAACCCTATGTGCTACCAAAACCCCTCAGACCTATAAAGAAAGATCTATATATATAAACACATACGTGTGCACGTAGAGGTCTGTGTGTACATACACATGTAGGTGTATGTATGTACGCCTACACAATGACCGACCTAACGCCAGCCGCGTGAACATGACAGTCTGCATAGTCCTTAGAATATGCAGTTATCTAGGTCATCGTTTAATTCATGTAAAGAGAATACTTAAATAATAATAGTTTAATATAATGTTAAAATATACCGTATGAGTAACCAATGAGAATTTATATACATATTAAATAGTTGTTGTATCCGACGTGCGGTCGTTAGAAGACATGCATGCAGCCAAAATATCTCGTCAAAAGTTAAATTCCATGAATCTTCCCAAAATACCATGTATATGTTATATATAATAGAATACAAGGATATGGTAGGATATGACATATATTTATTACTATTTGTGTGTGTGTGTGTGTGTGTGTACGAGGAGAGCTACAAAATAACCTACATATTCATACGTTTTCATTGCAAAAAGGAAAAAGGATATAGTGAAAATAAAAATGTATGGTATCAATAATTAATATAGAAATCTAAAGTATATATGACTTATATATATATATATATATAAATGTAACTAAATGAAATCTTTTAATACAAGTTTAGCAAGTTTAATACATACATCAGGTCTACAACTGCAGCCACGGATAGCACATTCCCGACCTGGCTGATGTATCACAGTTAATATGAACATATGTACATATTATTAATGATTAGTATTCTTATAGACTACGCTATATACATACTAATAGAGATATATATCGTACATATGTATGTCGTGTGTGTGTGTGTGTAGAGAGAGAGATTACACAATTTAAATTCACCAGGTAAAGTTGGGCCTTGAAGAACGCTCTTGTACCTTTTGATTATGGCTTGCGACTGCATAAAATGACATGAAAACAGACCTCACCAGACACATTCTTATTAACTTAATGATATACCTTACAGTCCCTAATGTATTCATTAATGTACGTGGTCCTTTACATATGTATACGTGCGACTTACATATGTACTTCTGGAGGTTTTGACCTGTACCATATATATCATTTGATAAATTTAGTCCGTATTCTGTTATCTGTATGGTTACGCATAAATATATTGTTCTTTTAGCATATGGATGTCTTTTAATTACATATATGTATACGCATAAAGGTACATGAAGCCATATAATAATAGTACTATAATATTATGTATACGTATATACCTATGTAATATATATGTATATATACACCATAATTATCTGTGATATACTTCTTTGGAGGAAATTATTTACATTATAAACACACATAGGTCCGTATGTGTATAACATGTGTAGATTATATAGAGAGAGATGTAGAACATAACGTAATGGTTCAATCAGCTCTTTATTTTGGATGTTGATATTATTATTACGAAATTATGTTAACAAGCCTTAATTGTAGAGGAAGCGTGGCATTTGGAGGTCCGTTATGCTGATTTGGACAGTGTGATTTGGCGGCTGCAACACCCCTTGTCTGCCAAGCGGAGCGTCAAGTTGTAGTGCCACAAATCTATCCACCAAGTGGACGCCATTGGCACGCTGAGCGCCATTCAAGCACATCTTCTTCTCGCAGTGCCTTACTTTGAAAACCCGCCCAAATGTAAGCACATTATTTGTTTGCTGATTACATGGAATGCAGTGATGTCGGGTTACGGGTACTCATACCCAGTAGAATCTTATATCACAGCCAGCAATGGCTCATTGCTAGGCAGCTCAGCAACTCTACTTTTAAAAACTCAAACTCGAGCTTACGGGTTAAAAAGAAGAAATTAAATTAGGGTTAGGTAAGAAGTTAAATTAGGTTAGGTCGAAGTTGCAGTGGATATGGCGGAGCAAAAATATTTGTGTTGTTGTGTCAGTCAGGCGCCGGCATCACTCTGGACGAGATGAAGTTCAGACGTCCAATACCAAAGGAACAGGTGATGGAATCTCTGAAGCCTTATGGAGATGGGCTTCTTATGGATGCAGTTTGCGATGAAGAGCTGGAGTCCGTTAACTACACTTACAAAGTTGTTCCAGGCTGTGTTTTGGCCATGTTCTGTATTTGCTTGATGTTAGATATTCTTCCAAAATATTAGCTGGTTTTGTGCTACCATGCCCTGGATCTGGTGTTCTACCAGGCCCCTTTGTTTTCCAAGGAAGCGACTGTAGTCCAAGGCTTGTGTTGGCTATGGGTGCTTCCTTGCTCTGCTCTGTGCGTTTTATGAATGGTTGTTTGCATTTGCCTTTATCGTGGCGCAGTTATGTATACGCGTATGCGATATGCTGCTTGATTTGGCTTGGTTTCTCCATGTTTTTGCCCTCTTTCATATCCGATTTGTGATTGTCTTGATTTCGCGCTCACATCTGTGTGTGTCTCATGCTTTGGCTTTTTGCCCAACCCCTTGTTTGCGGCTGGCTATGGCGTCTCTTTCCATGTTGATCTGCTCGTGCCTGTGTGTGAAAGGCCGATAGGGGATACATATAGCTGACAAATTTGTGTTTCTTGGTAGATTTTTCAGTGGTCCACTCCTTGCTTTCTCTTGTTGTATCTGCGTTTAGTTAGTGGGTGCTTCCTTGCTGTGCTCTTCTCGCCTTGTCTGCTCTTCTCATGCGTTTTTCTTTTGCCCCCTTGATTGATTTGTGCATCTGGAGTTGTCGGTGACACGTTTCAGTGGACATGGTTTGTTTCTTGATAAGGTTTTTGCAAGCCCTCCTGCTTCGTTGCTACTTACTCACGTTCTTCAGAAACAAAGCGGATTCTTGATAAGGTGTTTGTTTATTTTTTGCAGGCCCTCCTGCTTCACTGCTACTTACTCCTGTTCTTCAGAAGCTTGACGCTCTGGCACAGGAAGTTTCCGCTGCACGAAACGCCTTTGGTATTAATGCTGATGACTTCGAGTTAGTACGTCAGGCGCTGAAAATCATCGGGCCTGTCTGCGAAGACAAAGATGGGAACATGTTAAGTGACAATACTGACGTTCTAGAGAAACTTTTGGGAGACGAGCAGTTCTGGGATGAGAGGTACGAGGAGCAACAGCGAGTTAGATACTGTAAAACCGTGGAGGGCTGGATGGCAAGCAGAGATTCACAGATGCATCAGATGGGTGAACGGGAACCGGGAAACTGTATGGCGCACGTTTGAGGGCCTGCATTTCACGCTCAGCTCGAAGAACGATCTGGTTGCAATGTTGAGAAGCTTCGGGGACCTTTTTTCACAGGGAGCTGTGCTGGGTGTGGGCTGACACGGAAAACTTTGACGAGGAGTCCTTACGGCAGGCGTATATTGAGTTCCGTTTGTTCAGCTCATCACGGATATGCAGAGAGGAGGAGTAGCAATTTACTGCAAGCGGATAGATGCAGTGACTGGCATTGAACTGAGGCAGGTGGTGCTCAGAAACATGGATGAAGCTGAGGAATTCGTGTCTAGTATGGGGGCTGCTCTTCCAGATTCTTGGGATGAGATGGTCCGGACGGCCTGATCCTCCCTCAGACTTTGTCTGGCCCGCCACGGAAGAAGTTCAAGCAGATGGAGAAGACCGAGCGTAGGTCCTTCTACGTATGAGCGCCAAAGCGTTGTGGACGATTGGAGGCCGGTTTCTGGAAATGTTGCCAACTTGGCAGACCTGGAGGAGCTTGGAGAGGCCTATTAGTCAGTGTTTCTCAAGGTTGAAAAAAAAATAATATAAATTTACTTAAGTATATACATATTATAATGTACCTGCATTTATTGTATATAAAACTATAACAAACGTATATGCTGAAATAAGTGCTTTCATTAAATTTAAGGGAAAATTACATTTATACCCCTGAAATTTATAATATGTAAATATACCCTTCTAAAAGTATAAATTTACTCTTAAGAAACTTTAATTTAATATTTTAATTTTAAAAATAATATCATCTAAAAATATATTTTTTAATTTATAACCAATTTATATATTTACATATATACCTTTGAAAAACTATATTCTAACTTTTAAAATAACAATATTAATAAAAATATTTTTTCAATTCGTAAATATTGCAAATTGTAAAGTCCTTATTATTAGCATAATAAATTTTAATACTTTCATATTGGTTTAATTTGGATTGTATATAAATTAGGGTTTATGAGATAATAGGATATACTTATTTTTATATTCTGGGCTATTACAACATGAAATAATTAAAGTTTATTAATGTTTAAATATTAAAAAATTGTTATAGTAAAATATGAAATATTTTAAACATAATTATATTATATTGTTATATATATGTTTAATAGGTTGTATTTTGGACCTAAATATAATAAAATATAAATTAATTATTAATTTTTTAAAAAATGTTTTAATTTTTAATTTTTGAAATTTATGAAGTTTTAAACTGAAGTTTAAAGGTATATATTATAAATATAAAATTTATATGAGATATATGTAAGTATGATAAATTTCAAAAGTATAAATGCAATTTTTCTTAAATTTTATCTTAAATTTCATTGTAAAGTAACCTTGAGAAAAATTTCATTACATATATAAACTAAAATCTCTAAATTAGATATAAGTCTTATATTTTTAATATACTTCATTTCCTTATCTTTAGTGGAAAATGAAACTCCACATTATTTTTCAGATTAAGAAATTCTAAATATGTTATATAATAAAAGTCCTAGTGAAAAAATTAAAATTAAGATACAATATATTATATAAATGCATATAGTTGTATATTTAAAAAATAAAAATAAATATATACATTATTTATTAAGGATGTCAACGTAATGTCACATTATTATATTTATTATGGAAAGTGAAAAGAAGAGAACGCAGTCTAGAGATAATACTATCAACATCCACTTGTGTCTACGTGTGCGTGTGTATGCGCGTGTATATATGTGTGTAATAATTATGCTTATACACATTTAAAATTTCCTTTCACCATAGAGACAGTTTGCATTTCAGATGTGTACTACGTATGTGAATATGATCAAATTAATTAATTAAAATTTATTTTAAAAGGATTTCTTCATAAATTTATTAAAGGAAATTTACAATATAAATTAATATACATAATCCTCCTTAAAAAAATATATATATTATAGAAAAACATATATTATAGAAAAATTTTAAAAATCAACATTTTTATATAAACAGTATACGGTTACCTAGTTAACTTCCATTTTAATTCTATAAACTTTTTCAAAATGTAGTTTTACTTTATTTTATTATTAACATAATATAAATTTAAGATTAAATATAAATAATTATCATAATATATATTCTTTTTCCTTTTGTAATATATAAAATCTCTTAATTAAGAATTCACATGTATGTGAAATCTTTCTTTAAAATGTATGCTTACACAAGTTAAGAATTAATTAATACTATTAAACAGTGGAATCAAGTAACATAATTTTTAATTTATCAAAATAAAACAGAAAACTATTAATATATAATCTTTACTATATAGATGTATGGGAGAAATCCGTAATCTATAGCAGCTTTCAACCTTAGCAGCATCCACAGTATTCCCAACCTGTTACATCCCTGCGTAGGACTCCACGTGGCAGTTTGCCCTGTATTAATAAATAATTAATTTTTTTATAAATTAAGCATTCGTGCATGTTACATAATTTAACTAAAATGTTTTAAAGATTTATATAAAAGAAAATAATAAAAATTTTAAAAAAAACAGATTTATAAATAATTACCTCGCATGATTGTTCAGTAAAATGGTAAAAGTGTGTTCCAGGGAGATATTCTTGTTTAGTGCTGGTCATTCCCCACTATCCAAGTCTGCACAATACACACACACCACACACCTACATATAAGAATATGCATGCATACATATTATATGTATCTGGTTGTATCTTTTTCAAAGTAAAAATATAAGATCAAGACGGATATACCTATACACACCACACAAACACACACACGCATACACACACCTTGCATTGTTTCTCTTTCTCCAATGAATCCGACTTCTTCAAAGCTTCAAAAACATGCACAGACTTAACCATGACCTGGACCAATAGCACTATTTGCGGATAATTAATATAAAACATGTACAATATCCATGTGTGTACTATGTATAAATATGCATCATTCTCTATATACAAAAACACGCGCGCGCGCGCGCACACACAGGATAAACAAGCTTTACCTTCAGTGAGGTGATATTTTCGCGGTAACTTGCAATTGCACGCCCAACTTTAACCTCAGCCAAAGTTAAGAAAACCTCATTCACGTCGTGAAGAAGAAGCATTAAAGGAATAGCCAAGGGGTACAAGAGCCTCGTATGGATGTGCTGCAAACGAAGGTATACCAAAACAATAGTGAAACGTAGATAACAGAACATCCACTCTCTGCGTCCTCCCTGTAAAAGTAGTTCGTAAGAGAGAGAGAGAGAGATTCACTGTCTCCGTCCTCCCTGTATAAGTAATTCGTAAGAGAAACCATCCTTGACGTGCTCTGCTATATAGAGTTGATCGGAGGATTTATCCACAGTTCCGTATAAGTAGTCATTAGAGAGGCATATACAAGCAGAAGTTGGCAGGAACTTGAGTGGGTGAAGTGAATGAAATTTGCATATAGTAAGTCATAATCTGCGTGTGTGTGTGTGTGTGTGTGAGAGAGAGAGAGAGAGAGAGAGAGTTACAATGGGGTATAGAGCCACAAGGGCATAAACTCCCAGTTACAGTGTCCAATATTATGTAACCGTACATTAAGGAGACAGAGTTGAGACTCATGAAGGAGCAAACAGCAACAGGGGAGCCGAACAACACAAGGTAGGCGAGGTGCTCAGCAAAGGGATGCTGACAGACTGTGTAAGACGAATGGTGGTGAGAATGGTACCTCGTGTAGAGGTAATGGTGATGGAGTGACCTGTGGAACCAGTAGTAGAGGAACTCTGGCTATGCATATAACAGAATCAGTGTAAACACCTGTAGCGGTGTAGGTGTGTGTGTGCGTGAGAGAGAGAATTATCTATTTAATAATAACCACATTACATCATAAGTAACTTATATTACATGTATACGAGGTGAGAAGAGTAGTATAATATATTATTTGGCATTTATATATGCAGAAGATATGTCACACACAACTATACACTGGAAAGAAGTTTACAAATGCAAACAACCATTCATAAAACGCACAGAAGCAGAGCAAGGAAGCACCCATAGCCAACACAAACCTTGTACTACTAAACCCGGACACTGAAAAATCTACCGCACTGTGAACAAACACAAATTTGTCAGCAGAAGCAAGGAGCACGACAAGAAACAGAAGAGACGCCATGACCAAACCAAGCAGCACGACAAAATGGGACCTGTGAGATTTGTTGCAGTCGCTGTGTATACGTTCTGACCTCAGCGCGGCGTACTCATTCTTGAGTACGCCGCTGGGGCCGGTCAGAACGTGTACACAAGGGGGCACCTCTTTCAGAAAAAGCGCCGTGACCTTAACGCAGACATTTTGCTCCGCCATGTCCAACACTTAAAAGATCCCTTTGTGGTAGGTGTCCTCAATTAGATATTTCAAAAAAACAAAAAAAAAAGGATTGGCGTAGGCTACAATAATGTAATTGGACTACTCGTTTTTTAATATAAACTAAGGTTTTGAATATGAGGGGCATATCTTGGAGCGTTCCTGATTTGTGTTTTGTGTAGATTAAATTTAGCTTTTTCATTATTTAAATTTATTATGTTCTTGGTTGTGAAACATGTTAATTTTTTATTTGTGGAGTAGTTACTCGTCGATTGTTAAATGCATGTAATTGTAGTTAAACAATCAGACTTAGTTGTTGACTAATTCACAGTACATGGTATACTCCTTATGATTATGTTGCAATCCTCGAGTCTGACCATATTTATTTTATAAGGATAATGTGTATCGTTAGTTTGATCACTTCACAGTAGTCACGACATATCATTCTGAGTTAACGCTTGATGTTTATGCTATTGTCTTCAAGGAACGGTGTTGTAGTGGTTAAGGTTTAGATGTAGCAACTCGTGACAATTAGAGTAGTACGCACAATGCTTACCTACAATCAATATGTGATCTGACATCATGGTCCTAAGACATTTACAAGGAGATAAGTGAGTAAAGCTATTTATGAACATTAAAGGATGATTAATTGCCACTGAATATCTTAAGCAATATGCTTAACTATGCTTGAGAGTTCAATATTTTATTGTTGATGATTGAAAGAATACTGAGATGGATAATTGTCATAGAAATAATCATGACTCTTTTAATGGTCCTTTAATGCGTGTTTGGGCATGCTTATAACTAGAGATGCTTTCCAGTAAATTGCATCGTATTATCAAGAGTCGTTTGAGTCGGTGATGAAGTTTGATATTCATTTTCAAAACTTTTTGCTTTTTACAGAGCCCTAACATGTGAAGCGGATCAAATAAATGTTTGTCTAGCACTTTGTTAAGACCTTGTGGCGTTTGTTTATGCATTGGCTCTAGTGACCCTTGATGAGCTACGGATACACAATGATATGAAACATCGTCCTCCCACTTGCAACTTCGCATGCTCTAATTCCACTTCATATTAGAGATGGTCATGCTCCAATGGAGGTTGATGTTGTTGCCGCTTGTGTACCATAACAAGGTTAGGGCCGTGTAGTTTGTTGTTGGGTGTGTTGGTTGGCCACATGTATCGCATTGTCAAGGCTTCCCTGATTAGCATCCTCCATTTCTAAGGTGGAGGCCTTGATGTCAACAACATCCAATTGCATTGTTGCAGTGGAAGGTTTTGATGCGGCAAATCTTTCGGAAACAAAGAATAAAAAAAAGGTTCTTATGCGAATAAGTTGGTGACCCTTATTTTTTTTGAGTATCATCAAAAGGTTTACTCAACACTAGTTTATCATGTCTTATTTTTCAAGCTCAAATTTGATAACACAACACATTGTTGTTTTATCAATGTTGGTTGATATAGGCTCAAGTTTCTCAGTTTGTTATTACATATTGCCGTCTTCATTTGTCCTATGTAGTAGAACTAATCTTTATTTTTTATGACAATGGACATGCTTCATGGGTTTATGAGATGAAATTAACATAATTGTTCGTGTGGACAATTGTGAGTTTGAACTTCAATCTTTGTAAGGTGTGCTAGGTCAAACTTTTGATCTTATTTTAATATGGATTGGTTGATTTGCAATCAATCGTAAGTGTGACTTTAAAAAATCTTTCTTTCCTTATCTTTCTTTATTTCTTTTTATTTTTATTCCATTTGTCCATTTGTTTTTACGTTTGCTTTAATTATTTGTTTCACCCTTATTTCATGATGTCTTTTTTCATGTTTATCAATTCCTTTTCTAAATCCCTTAAATAATCGTCGTGATGTAGCTAGATCTCTTCGACTTTGACTTATTATTTAGAACCAAGATTACAACATATCACCCTATTCCAATTGGGAATGCTAGGCTAATCAAGTACTTGTTAAGCGTCGGTCCACCGAAGGAACTCAATCTCGCAGCAAATGTTGAGAAGATATTAGATAAGGGTGTTATCCAAAAGTTAAAACTCCTTAGGATCATCTTGTTGAAGTGAATGGGAGTATTTGATTTTGCATCGACTGTTAAAGTTTTAAATACAAAGAGCTAACATGTGGCAAACACATAGTACCAAGGCCATCTAGCATCATCACCCTATGTGAATAACCAAGTCTTCCAACATTGAATCGGGAATTTAACTTTTGGATATACATTATATTTTAATTTTAAAACTTTAAATAATAAAGGTTATTGTAGATGAGATTATTTTATTATTTTTGAAAAGATTGGTTTCACGTTTTATTTTACTTTTGTTTTAAGGTATATGTGTTATCAATTCAGATAAACAGAGTTTTAACCTTTAATAATCTAACGATATAAGTTCAGACAGAACATTTTGTATATATGGATATTCTTATTAAAGGACTGAAGAAAATACGTGTATATACATATTTTTAGTTTATATGCATATATATTTATAAAGAAATTTAAATTACTCAATGTTAGTAATAACACATTTACACATATATATACATATTAATGCATTAATATGTGATTTACTCGTTGCATATTTCATTTCATAAGTGAAATCTTTATTGTTAACAATAAAACATATATATTTTTAATTTATATTTAAATTTTATATAATGAACATATTTATCACTTTATATATATATATATATATAGCTCTTAAAGGTTTAAGGGTAAAATCCTTAAAACCCAAGGGTAAAGGGGTTGTAATATCGGAGCAACAAAGGGCTTCCTGAAAGCAACTATCACCATCTCTCATATGAAGCATGTACCGCCCATCAAGCGACTTATCGCCGTCGATCCTGAACCCGTCTAGTCCGTACCCTTGTACGGTAAAACCCACTAGAGTCGTGTTTACAAGAACAACCTCTCCGTACCAATCCGTCGTAGATAATACAATCTTATTCCACTTTGAAAGCGCCGTACGGGAAAGAAGAGACTCCTCCAGAAACCATGGAAGAACGATGTACATCACCTGCGTAAATATTTTTTGTATGCACATTATATAAGCATGTGGATACTATATATACTCCTAGGTGTGTATGTATACGTATTAAGCATAAAACTGCCTATGAGCTTATAAACATCATCTCTCTCACACACACATGCACACATGCACACACACACACACACACACACACACACGTACCTGGATCTATACGATATGATCTACTCATTGAATGCGGTTTACACGTTGCAACTGTCTGCACAGAAAGAATGAGCCTGTACTGTATATCGTAGTCAACATCTTCCAGGCTACCTATTCCTGTCCATGTCGTGCTGAAGTTCATACTAGGTTTAAACTTGACAGAATACAAGTAACTCCTCATATTGAACTTCCTAAACAGCTCTCCAGCAGTGAACGTTTGCGGTTCTTCATACAGCATGGGAACTGCACACAAACATAAGTAAGCATGACATGTATGTATGTGTGTATATATATACAACACACGCTGCATTGCACACACACACACACACACACACAAGACAGACCTGCTGTTGGGAGGACAGTAATGTTATAAAGACAAACCAAAAGAGTTTTCCATGTAACCCATATTTGATAGTTGCCCGCAATCGTGGGTGTGTAAGTAACCTGGTAAGTACCGGGGTTGGTGGTATCCTCAGCGACTGTTGCTTGCTGGCTATACGAGGAATTCAGTTTTACTGTTACCAGAAGAACACTGGTATTCTGCCCTTGATAATTACCAACCACCGGAAGGAGGTTGTAATCCACAAGAGTTACATTAAATACAGATAACGTTCCCACTGTTGTGTCCTGTAATCCTGTTCCCGTGCAGCTTGACAAGGTAGCATTTGGCGGCTCTGATATAAATAATATATATATATATATATATATATAGAGAGAGAGAGAGAGAGAGAGAGAGAGAGAGAGAGAGAGAGAGAGAGAGAGAGAGAGAGACTCTTTTGATTGTTTTCCCTTATACATGGACACACACAAACAAACAAGAGACTGACCTTGTAAAATCTGGATGACGAAAGGGCCACCCTTGAAAGGCATGTAGGGAGTTATGATGTACGGGACAGAAATGTAATATCCCATTTGAACGATTGTATACTTGAGCTCGTACCAGTCGTGGGGGTGGCAGTGTACAGATCAAAGGCCATGTCGGACAGGTTTAATGGAGTTCCTGTGCATTAGTCCCATTGTAAACATCTGCCCAGAAGAGGTTTGCCGTTGCATTGCTCTGGTAACCGATTACGTTGTTCTGGTACCTGTCCCGCATGAAGTAACCCAGCTGGATTTTCCGGCCCGAGTACGTCCAGTTCACGTTGTTCTTGTATTGGCAGTAGCTATTAAATATTGACATTGGTCCTGTAACACGTACATTTAACTTAATCACTGTGTACGTGTGTGTGTGTGTCATATTTGTGCCAGAAGACTGCATATATGGAATGCGTACACTTATGAGAGAGAGACTAGATTTATAATTTACCTGGGGTAATATATATCCGATAGGGACTTCCACTTGTATTTGTATTAGGAGTAGAGATTCCTCCCAATACAGTCATATCATAAGTAGTCGCCCTTGTAAAATTCCACGTGACGTTAAACTTGTTAAAACCCACGTTAATGTAGTTTACATAAACAGGGGTAGAACTTGGTGACGTGGTAATGCTGAGAACCGTCCGACTTGTTGTATCTGTGTTGTTGTAAGCATCGTTCAGTGTTACTTGGAAACTGTTAAGTTGTCCTGCTGCATATGTCCCTGATGAGTTACCTACAGCAATTGAATATGGTCCATACACTGCACCTGTAATGAAAAGTTATTAAAATATATAACCTTCTCGAGCTACTGCACAGTATGTGAATTTTTTCTGAGCTTTACTTAATCCATCTAATAATTTACTGATGTTTTATAAAGTACTAAACTATGATTAATAACTAATGATACATTAAGTATTTAATGACGTACCTGGTAGTATATATATTCTGAACGGACTCCCACTTATTTGTTGATTCGCAACGGTATTGCCCCCCAGTACAGTCATGTCATAGGTATTATTAGCTTGGGTAAGATTCCAGGTTACGTTAAACTTGCTTGGACCCGCATTTATAATGTTTACATAAACAGGTACAACTAGGTGACATAGATACGTTTACAACCGCCTGACCTGTTCATACGTGTTGTTGAAAGGATCCAGTGTTACTTGGAATGTATTAACTGTTCCTGCTGTATATGTCCCGCAATAGTGCCCTTTGCTACTGAGTAAGGACCATATACTACACCTACAAAATAAAAAAAAGAAGTTAGTTTAAAATTACTAAAAAAGTTAATTATATATCTTTTAGTACAAATATCAATTAAATTATAATAGAATACCTGCTGTAATTATTATCCTGAAGGGACTCCCAGTAATTTCTTGATCAGCAACATTAAGACCACCCATTACAGTCATATCATAAGTACCAACCTTTGTAAAATTAAAGCTTACGTTATGCTTGCCTATACCAAGGTTAATCACGTTCACATAAACCGGGTTACTGCTTGGCAACGTGGAAATGCTGAGGACCGTCCGATTTGTTGGATCCGTTTTGTTGTAAACATCTACGAGTACTACTTGGAAAGTGTTAAGTGTTCCTGCCATATATGTACCTGCTACGTTGCCTATAGCATATGAATATGGTCCATAAACTCCGCCTATAAATTAATAAAGTATGTATTATAATATATAAATTATTATATAATATATTTGTTGTCCTGGTTGATTAATAGCTACAGAAAATTATAAGCTTGTATAAAATTTGAGTATTTATAAATTTAGGAAATTAATATGTATTTAAATGAACATGTTCCACCATTACTGTGTATATATTCATACATGACTATGTTTTAGTAGCGACACTAAGTGTGTTTATTTATTTAGAATATATAAAACTAATATGTACAAATTTAGGATAATAATAATAATAATAATTATTATTATTATACTATTATTAATATTATTAAACTTACTTGAGGAAACAGCTTTAGTAATAGTTCCAGCACCAATGGGTTGGCCTTTCCAGGTTACAGAAATTTGATAGTTCCCAAAGCAGCTGCATTATAAGTAACTTGAAAACACCTACAGTTTTAGAAACTGCAGTTATGTTAACTCCAGCATTATAGGGTACCCGTTTAATAGGACTGTCACATTTAAATCGTTTGCACTTGCCATTGCAGGGTACCCTGAAAAGAATATTAAATAAATAAATAAATCATATAAATATTTTTAAAGTTACATTATTAAGTCTAAGAATTTAAAATGTAGTGAATAAGTTAATTATTTACAGATTTAAGACAAAATGAAAGTTTTTAAGTTAAATACCTGCATTGTCACGAAGTTGAATCATGAAAGTTGATGACACACCAGCAGATGAATTTTTTATTCCATCGATTATTGAGCGAGAAGCAGATACCATGTCTACAAAAATATAAAGCGGGAAGATGATCTACACACATACATTTAACATATATCTATATTCTAACCATTTAAGTGAGAGAGAGAGACCCACCTGTAGATCCATAGCCTAGGAAAGGAGAGCCCATAATATCATGGGTTTCATTGCCAACCTGAGGAGCACAATAGCACAGTTACACATATAAAATGTATATAAACATTATATATACATAAATAGTAAATACTTACATATCAATACACAAATACATATACATATAACTCTATATACACCTAAGTCACGTTTACATTATGTGTGCCTGTATATAAAAAAATCTGTGTGTGTGTGTGTGTGTGTAGACATATATTCCTGAACCTTCCGTGGAAAATAATACGTTCAAAGTTAGATTATACAACGTGTATATCCATTATATACAATTCTGTATACATACAATGTAATAATATATATACACACACTTGTAAATATAAATATATCTATTATATACCATTATATACAGTTGAGTGCATATATTATAGTATATATACATACATACTATATATACCTGAAGGAATTTCCCCACTGATGCAACAGTGAAATTCATGATGAGAGATGTGGGAGAGTAAACGGAGACCGTCAGATCACGTAACGGGATTATTGTTAGATCCGAGTTGTAAAGCCTGAGAAATTATTAGGGTTCATATCGCTTGTTAAGAGCTGGTTCCCGTACACATCACGTGGATATACGAGGAAGCTGACCGTACCATTCTGTGTAAAGTAGTTTGCACCCAGAATGTCCCGTTACTATTTGGAATAGATAACGCCCCTGCATATACATATACATTAAGTGGCGTGTGCGTGTGCGTGTGTATGTGTGTGTGTGTGTGTGTGAGAGAGAGAGAGAGAGAGAGATCACCTGCTTTTACCGTAAAAGGGAATGGAGACCCAGATATATTAAGCTTCTTACTCCCGAGTTGCAGTGAAAGATTACCAGTGAAAGTGGGGTAGAAAGAAACAAGCTGAGTACCCGAGTAATCCGGTGGAAGCATCGTCATATTCCAAGAATATGTGTCAGAATATCCCACAACCTGTATATCCAGGAACAGGAAATCATTCCTTCCAGTTCTGAGCCTACACTATTGTTGTATTTGTCCACGAGTGTTACCGAAAGCACTGCTCTGTTCCACTTGGAATATGCTCCGTTTGGCATGTAGCCGTGCAGTTTTGCAACCGAAATAGCGGCTGTAAATTCAATAATAAATAAATAACTAACTAAATATATATATATATAGACACACACACACACACAAACACAAGAATGTATTATATAGACACGAGATCATGTTACTTAAGTAGCTAATTAATAGCACAGGCATGTGCATCATACATCTGTGTATGCATATGTATATATACACGCATATAAACACACACCTGCTGTGACTGTGAACTGAAAAGGTGACGAGGCTATGGTTTTGTTTAGCGTTCCAAGTTCAAGATAGAACGTGCCAGCAATCGTTGGATTGAATCTAATAATCTGACGGCCATTTTGTGAAGAATCAATTATAGTGAAGTTAAACCCCGAAACAAACTGTGTGTCATTTGGATACCTACAAAAGAGTAAACAAAATCTCCATTTATTATATGTAGATATATATTCAACCACACTTACTACCTGCATACATACCTTAATATGTACACAAAAGTGTGTGTTTAAGGTGCATGTCTTTATCAGTTGTTGCTTATATATATGTTACATTTACATCCATGCCTTACATGTACACACACACACGCAAATATATATATATATTATTATATAATATATAATATATATATATATATATTATATATATATATATATATATAATATATATATAGTGTGTGTGTGTGTGTGTGTGTGTGTAGAGTAAACATTAACAGAAATGTATGCACGTATGTGCATATGTACAGGTATCCACACACTCTCTCACGCACACATACCTCTTTACATTTGCTGACACCATGTAGCCCGGTGTATATGAAATGCTAGCATTAGTAATGGAGTTATTAAACATATCTTGTAAATAAACTTCAAAAACTGCAATATTTCCAGCCGAAAATGTATTCCATTTATCCATGCACCAGCGCAATTTGGTGTTGAAATGTTGCCTGTTATAAAACACGTCTTAATAAATATAATAAGATTTTAATAAAAGCAATAGTTTAATGCAATGAAGGTTTTCGTATTAGTTTCTAAAAATAGCAAGCATATAAATATACAATGCTAAATATTACATTTGTAACCTATAACGTCTTTTATTCATCAATTTATATTAGTTTAACAAATATAATAATGTACTAATCGTAACACAACACACACACATACTTGGGATAACGTTGAAGTTTAGCGGAGAATTTGCAATATTATCTGTAGTAGTTCCAATAGCAAAACTGAACTTCCCAGTAAGAACAGGAACAAATGTCATTATAGTGTAACTCGTATTTGGGTCGTTTACTAGACGTATATTAAAATCCGGTAAATTTCCCGTAGGTACATTTGAGCTAGTCTACAAATTAACATAGTTAATACCATTCATAATTTATATATATATCATATAATACAGAACACATTAATATAATCATACACGTTTATACATACATATATGACATATGTATAACTACGTGGCATAAACGCGTGTTTATGTCCACACACACACACACACACATCTCTATATGTACATTATGTGTATGTGCACAAATACAATGTACGTGGATGTTTGTATTTTCTTCCCCCCTCCCCCCCCCCCCCCCACACACACACACACGCACGCACACACACGCACGCACGTACCAGAGTAACAGCAAAGGTGTATGGATTGTATATACTCCCGTTGAACTTATCAACTTTGTAAATATATAATGTTACGTTTCTTCCAGCAACAAAACTGCCATTTCCATTTGGCCATACAGCTCGACATGTAGGAATATTAATAGGACCTGTATTTAATTACGTATATTGATTTAACTAAATTATCAGCAATAATTGATAATTTTGCTAATATTGAATATTTGATTTAAAATAGTTAACCTGGGAGAACTTGGAATGAAAATGGTGATCCTGATATGTTAGTAGTTAAGTTTCCAACATTGAGTTGAAATAATCCAGGTACCGTCGGTGTGTATGTAAACGTCCTGACATATATACATAGTTACACACACACACACACACACACACACACACACATATATGTATGCACCCATATGTGGGTACATGTATATGTGTTAACGTCTCTCTCTCTCTCTCTCTCTCTCTCTCTCTCTCTCACACACACACACACACACACACACACACACACACACACACCTGTATGCAGAACCAATTTCGGGAGGTTCTAATACAAGCTGTGATTGATTAATCATCACATTGTTGCCTATGCTTTGTATTGATGCTATAAATTGTAAAATCATAGCTTCCTGTTGCTAAGCTTACATTGTTATTGTAAGCGTCCATCTGCAAAACTATACACTTTATACTGTTAGAACAGAGTACACACACAGACACCATTGTATAGTTGGATGCAACATTGATGTGTAAGCAAAAATATATATACAAGACATCTTAAATAAATATCTACATCTTATATATATATGACACAAATAAACACACGCATATCACTATACTAGTTGTACACACATGCGCACATTTACACGCTGATATACCAAGAAAAGTAGCCGGGAATCCTGATTGAAAACTTGAATTATCGCCAACCCAAGAACCAAGGCAGTCCTTCACAGATATAGCAGCTGAAATTGAAAATATATATAAAAACAAAAGCTATATTATGGATTTCGTCTTTATTCACACGCGCACATACGTGTATAAGTGTGTGTGGTTACTATTTATATTTATATTCACAGAAATAAGATGTATGCATAAGATAACATGTAGATAATGGTACACATATACTACCCCCCCCCCCCCCACCACACACACACACACACACACACACAACCTGAGACGATAGAAAATACAAGTGGAGATAAGGGAAGGTCGGTATTATTATTTCCAATATGGATCATGTATTGCCCAGCAACTATCGGGTAAAAAGCCGCAGAAAAAACCCCCATTACAGGTTGGAAAGTCACGTCAAATGTGAGAGTGGCTGGTGCTCCACTGCAATAAAAAGTCTCAACAATATAAAAATATATAATGTACGTATATATACATATGTGTCATGCCCCTGTGTTTTGTGTGGACGCCCAAAATACAATAATTACATACACATGGGTAAACACACACGCACACGTAAACGCCAAGAGAAAAAAATGTTACCTGTCGATGAACGTGGTATTGAGAGTCGTCATGTTGGAACTTACCACGCTGTTTCCGAATTGGTCTACCTTCACAATGTGGAAGTTTTAATAACACACACACACTTACTCACACGCACGCACGCACAGAGTTAAACCTTTAGAATACTATATATATCTTACCAGAAGTATGAAAACAGAAGCATTAGATCCAGCCTCAAATGTGTTGATCCCGCTTGGCCATTGTGCTACTGAGCTATTTATTGATAAAGGGCCTTGGAAACATAAGAAAAAGATAAATAATCCTCAAAGCATATCAACACATATCCACACACACACGTGTGTGTGTGTGTGTGTGTGAGTGAGAGAGAGAGAGAGAGATGCAAAATATATTCCAGCATCTCTCTTTGTGGATTTGCAAACTCAAACACATTCATATCATGCTCTCTCTCTCTCTCTCACACACACACACACACATACCAGCTACCACGTCGTAACGAAGAGGAGACTTCTGTATGACTAGTGAATTGTTCCCAATTTGCAGATAGAATGTCCCTGCAAGCTTGGGAACGAATGTAACATTCTGTATTCCTAGATCAGCATTCCAACTCACATTGAAAGTCTCTTTGTATGCAGTTGTGTTCACGGTACATTGTATATCAATGTAATAACAAATTTATGCCTGTATATTGGCTTTTTAAGCACAATACACACACATGCACACGTATGGACATGTATATATAACATGTGTGTGAATATCCAAGTATATGCACATATTCATGTATATTGGATAAACTTACATGTGCGCTCTTCCTGTTCTTGTACATATTGTGTTGTCGTACGCATCGTTTTGCTGGATGTAGAGCATAGCCATTGTGCCTGCAACGAATATGTTTGTTCCGTTTGCCCAGGAGGCTGTGCATGCTGGCACGTACGTTGACCTGTTTCAGATAAACACCTCATTGCATATTTGTGTACATAAGTGTGGGTGTGTATGCATTTAAATATATACACAGACAAAGATGTTTAACATGCGTTTATATGGGATATATTCATACATTTATAAGCTGGCAAACTTCTACACACAAATATAACTTAACATACATATGTTACATCTTACTGTAGCTTACAAGGACTCTTGATCTATAATCTGTTCATTATGTGCGTGTGCGCGTGTGTGTGTGTGTGTGTGTGTGAGAGAGAGAGAGAGAGAGAGAGAGTTGTTCACGTAATCCTGTAAGGAGTATATTTATATACATGACCACACACCACACACACGCACACATCGCAGTGGACATGTAACAGGTGGAATGTATACACCATATACACATAACATGAAAGAAGTTTAGTAAACATATGTATAATCTGTTGACATTACACACACACACGAACACACAAACACACAGACACACAGACACACCTGCGATGATTCTGAGAGGGCGTGTAACAAGTGGAACCCATACGCCATATGATAAAATACTGGCAGTAAGCACATACTTAAAAGCTGCATCTGCTAGTGAATTTTGGGCAAGGCAAGATACTGGATATAAACCCGATACTGAGCCAGAAGTCACGTTGCAATATGTTGTATTTGCAATTAAACCCGTCGTATTGTCAATAACAGTAACTTGAAACAGACTGGCAGGTCCTGTGATGAACCAGGCTTTGTCACGTGTGTGTGTGAGTGAGAGGGAGGGGGGGAGTATACACGTGCAATACACCGTTTGTATCCTAAGTATGTTTAATCGTTAATCATATGGATATCGTGTATACGTGTGTATGTAAAATATACTTTACATCTATATATGTATGTAGTGCGTACAACATATCAACAATATTTATATATATGCATGCTCTTATAAGAAAGAAAATGCCATAACCATATAAATTTCTATGTGCATAGACATATATACATATATGCAAGTGCGGCTACGTGCGTTTGTGTGTATTTTATATAGAAAGCTCATGTATAAGCTTAAATATGTGTGTGTGCATGTATACACATAGAGAGAGCACGTCTGCTTATATCAATACACTAGGTACACACACACATCTACAATATACATGTAAGTATTTATAGAAAAGCTAGTAAGATGTAATAGAACACGTACATATTACATAATGATATATGTACATGTTAGTCATATGTACGCAGGTAGACACACACGCACGCACCTGTAAACGCAGGGCATGACGTGCATACTGCCATGCTGCAAGTAACTGCACTAAAGTTAAACGTAAAAGGAATACCCTCTGAAAGTGTTATTGTTCCGTTTGCTAATGTTATGTTCCCAGTTGTTACATTTGAGGATGCTGTTCTATTCCATGATGGTATAATTACTTGTGTACAATTCCCAGGTCCTGGAACGGCTGAAAACTAAATTTATTAGTTAATATATAATAATATATATTGTGTTAAATGATTAAATCACATATTGTATTAATATAGATTAAAATTAACATGATACAATACATAAACATGAAGAAAATAGGAGAATCTTATGTTTGACAATTACATCTGCCACAGTTGCGAAAAGTTATATCAATATGAAGAACTTTCTGAGTGCTTGTGTGTTATGCAAATATAGACACCTATATAGAGGACTAAATATACATAAATATGCCTGTCTGTAATGTATAATATAACCGTATACATAAGTACATCTGAACTGTATAACTGTGCATTATATGTGTGTGTGTGTGTGTCTCAGTATCCAGCCTTGGAGGGAGTTCTATGTTTAACATAATCTGTACCGATCTATGTACCCATATGTATATATCAGTTATATTGCTGTGATATACAACATCTAGCTTTTGTATATATCATATAAATAGGTTATTGTTACCACTCTAATTTTCATGCGTGCGCGCGCGCGCGCGCGCGCGTGTGTGTGGAGAGAGAGAGAGAGAGAGATGTAACTATACGCATCCATAATAAAATATGTTAAAGATCACATATAGAATATTACATTACATACAGACACACACACACACACACGTATGTATCCAATATGGCACACATCTATATTTAGAACGATACATACATGTGTCTGCTGGCAAAAATCTAAATATTGTATTGATACTTCAACAGAACTACACATGTATATACATGTATCTGTCTGTATATTATATATATCTGTATATATTCTATATCTATCTTTGACATGTTGTCTCTACCATTCCTATTAATTTCGACACGCACACATCACACACGCGCGCGCGCGCGTTATATGCGGGTGTATGCGAGCCTGTTCTTGAATTGCAACATAATGCATGTATATACATAATGTATACACACAGTATAATAGATCAAATGTATGAACCCGCATAGAAAAACACTTACCAGAGAAGAAAATCGGACAGGAGGAAGAACATACATGGAGTAGGAGGCGGTGGAGGAGGCGGAGGGGGCAACGCCCCAAAAGGGGCAACACAGCAGGACGTCACATTGAGTGTGAGTGGAAAGCATGTAGAATCGCACACAGTCCCCGGCTGCGTACTGTTGCAAGCCGTGGTGCAGCACGAGAAATCGCAGTTGGCGCAGCTTACCGCGCAGGCCACATTGTTTGCCGGACACAGCGCAAGACAATCCCTACCTGGCGAGTGTGCATACACACCGTAGTAGAAGATCTCCCATAGCCACAGTACGTGTAGCAGCCTCCATGGCGCTCCGCCCCCATTCTTCCCTCCCCCACCTTGATTTCTGCCCTAGCTGCTCTTGAGCGGGAGTTTCTTATATTCCTAAAGCATATTCCACATTCTGTTCACTCTTACATTGCCCTTTTCCCATTCTCCATGTATCCCATTTAGGGTTTAGGGTTTAGATATTTTGTAGAATGGATAAGGCGGCACTGCTGCGTGTGTTCAAGACAATGGTATCGAGTGCGTCGAGTATGGCGATGAGGCGAGAAATGCAAGACGCTGGCGGTGCCGCTGGCGGGCCTGAAGAAGGTCGGCATGAGAGAGGCATGTCTCCGCTCGCAGCAGCTCAATAACGAGGTATGTTACGAAGGAAGCGTCGTGTACGCCAACATATGCAGCTCTGCGGCACTGGCGGCAGACAAGCACACCGTACTGTGCCTTGTACAAGACGAGCAAGACGAGGATGTGGCAGCTCTCCTTCACATCTTCAATGCGCTCAGCGCATCGAGGCAGGAAGACCCGGAGCTCTTATTTCCACCGGAGACGAGGGTAGCTATCAAAGAACCGCTCTGTTTCTCGTCCGTTATCCGCGTTTCCAGTCCGGCCTCACTCGAGTTCTTGGGCGTCTCAGGCATCGACGACAAGCCTGCTCAGTTCCTTCTCAAGCAAGGAAATGCACTCCTTGCAGAGGGGAGCTTTGTGTTAGCCGACCTGTATTACACCCAAGTGCTCACATCCACAGAAGACAGCTCCGTGCGGAAGGAGGCGCTTTCAGGCAGGGCACAGGCAAGGCTGCAGATGGGAAGATACGAGGAGTCGTTCGGGGATGCCGAGGCCGCTTTGGAGATCGGAGATGAGAACCACCACGCCGCAAGTTTGATGGTCAAGGGGAAGGCGCTCACCGCGCTCCAGGAGCACAGGCTAGCGCTCCCTTGCTTCAGACTCGCCGGCTCGAGACAGGACGTGGAGAAGTCGAGGGCTTACGTACAACAGAGCGAGCTCGGAGAGTACAATGTCACCGAGTACGTGACAGGGAGAAAGCAAGAGCCGGACTGTAGCGACTACTTCGGTCCTCTGGAGATGAGGATGACAGAGGACGGACGTGGGAGGGGCGTCTATCTCACACGGGACGTGAAGGGAGGGGACTTACTCATGGTCTGCAACCCTTCTGCGTTTGCCAAGTCGGAGACGGCAAGGGATGCCGAGAAGGACCTGTATGTGGAGCTCGTGAGGGCGTGTATAGCGTCGGACCGGCGGTTGGAGAACGTCTACGGCATGGCTGATGCAGCCGAGATGAAGACGCTCCCGGACCTGGCTCCGTTCCAATGCAACGTCGGGAGAGTGGTGCCCAAGAGGCAGCACAGAGAGCTCGACATAGAGAGGATTAGGAGGGTGAGTCACCGTGCGGGTTCACCAGCAAGCTCGACAAGGGATACATCTCCGGTGTGTATGCGTCTAGTGGGTTCTTCAACCACTCGTGTACGCCCAACGCCTCCAAGGTGTGCTTTGGCAAGGTGATGTTCATCAGGGCAGCCAGAAATATGACAGCTGGCGATGAAGTCATGATCTCCTACTCGGAGTCGTCTGTACTCGCCCCGCTGTCGGAGCGGGGCAAGAAGTACAGCTTCGAGTGTAAATGCAGGAGATGTACGCTGGAGAGGGATAACAAGAGAATACTGGCCAGTTTCAAGTATAACAGGAGGCCTGTAAGGGACAAGCTCCACAAGGAGACTGCCCTGGAATGGGCACTAGACGCAGAGAAAAGAATGCGTGCGAAAGACTTTAGTGACGAGGAAAAGAACTGGATCCGGGCAGGTCTCGTCGAGCTGTACTCGGAAGCATGTATACACAAGCACACGGAGCTGCCGACTCCTGAAGGTTACCTGCGTATCTTACACGACACTGTGCCGGGTAACTTTGAGACGCTGTCGAAGATGGTTCAGGTTTACGACGGGAACGGTGGTGGTGGGGGAAGGTGTTTAGATCTGCTACATGAGGGCGTTGTGGCACTGTTTGGAGAGCAGCCACAGCAGGTGAAGGATATTGTAATCAAGAGCTGCAGAATGATGGCAAACCAAAACAAAAATGTCCTTGTATAGAGGTAATGTGTTGAGAGAAACGTTTATACACACCACACACAAACAGTATATACACGACGCAAAGCATATTCATACAAACATAAATACATGTGGGTACGTAAAAATGTGTATTTGTATATTCGTTGGCGGGGGGAAAAGTGAAGTAACAGAGATTTATATAACTTATATATGAAGGATGGGCTAGTTAAACGCTTGTGTATGTGTGTGTGTGTTTTCAGACAATGATACATACCAGAATTTCCCATCTTCCACGTAAAGCTTGCCCCTCCATGTATCCATGAAATAACATCCTGTTTATGTTTGTAATATAAGTATGCAGTTTTCGAGCAATATAATTATTTTCTGTTTAATATATGTGGAAAGAACGTAAACATTAAACTTAGGAGTATGAAACTTGCTATAGACTTGCTTATTGCCTTAATGTGCCCCAAGTCCTACGGCCCTGCAAAAAAAACATGCGTATTTAATGGTGTTTGTGTGCACATCTTTACTAATCCTCACAGGAATACACTATAGATATGGTTTTGTATATGCATGCATATCTACATCTAAATTTACATCTTATATATAATGGACAGATTTTATTGATGTCATTGGTGTGTGTGTGTGTGTGTGTGTGTGAGAGAGAGAGAGAGAGAGAGAGAGACAATATATAATAATGTCAGCATGGAATACATATATGTATTTCTACATTATACATTTGTGCATACATACATGTTACATGCATATACTTAACTGTAGATCTACATACAATACATACCTGAGTGCTTCTGGTGGCCATCGGGGCATTTGCATCACCAGCAAGCTCCTCGTCCTGGCCATGACCCTCATCCTCGTCATCATCATCCTCATCCTCATCCTCATTTTGTCTCCCCTTGGTGCTACTTCTCCTGCCTCGCTTTGCTTGGCTTCCTCTTCCCCTGCCCCTTCCCCTTCCCCTCTTTGGTGCTGGTGCTGGCCTCTTCCGCTTCCTTGTGCCTTTATTAAAACAATATATTTCTGTGTGAGTGTGTAGGTAAGCATACTGTATATACACTTAACAGGCAAATACGCATGCACATATCTAGTGCCAACACGAGAGAGAGAGAGAGAGAGAGAGAGATGCTTGAATGTGTTTGTTAACAAACTACAAATCATGTATCTAGATCACACATAAATGTACGTGTGTCTACACACACACACACACACACACACACACACACATATATATATGGAAACATACCGTGTCGCTGTCTGGATCCTCGAGTTCTTCATCATCGTCATCTCTTGCCGCCGTCTGTTGAACATTCTCTTCATCGCTGTCCATTCCACTGTATGTACATACATACAATGATCAGTGCACACAAATACAAAGATGCAAACACGTGTATACAAAGCTCTCTCTCTCTCTCTAGACGTGTGTATGTCTGATTTTACCTTTGTGTAGAGGAACGAGCTCCCACAGTTAAGTCGAGAGTAGTCTGTCTTAGGTTCTGCCTTCCTCTTCCACGTGCTCGTCCACGGCCTCTGCCCCTGCCTCTAGGATTATCCACTGAAGCTGTAGAGTCCGCTCTTGACCTCGTAGCTATATTATAATCCAGAATTAGCGTGTCCATCTTCTTATAAGAAGATAATATACAGCTAGTGAACAATACACATACGCACAAACTACTAGGTAGATGATACCTATATCTATATCTATATCTATATCTATCTATCTATATATATCATATCATAGCATATCAATATAGTCATCAGCGCGCGCGCACACGCACACACACTTACTAGTGGATCTGCTCCCTCTTGGAGAAGTAAAATCGACTCCAAAATCGTCATCTTCATCCATAAGACGTCTAGAAGACGGTCCGGCAACACCTGTGCTTGCTTGAGTTAATGTTGATGACCTGGTTGCATCAGGCCTTGAAATTGCCAGCTTCTCGATTTCCTGTATAACATAAACTTGTAACGTATGTACGTGTGTAGCATTATATGTATATGCATATCTCCGTACTTAAGTGCATGGAGATATAGTATTAATCTCTGTATGTATCTCTCCAAGCCATCATTTACCTGCTACTTGTCCATGGATCTATACTTATTTCTGTATATGTTAATTAACCATGTATATCTTGTGGGAATTACACTCGTCCTTTTACCAAGACGGAGAAACGAGAGAAATACATTCCCATCCATATGTCAAATACTTCATGTACACACAGTCGTACAGCATTTTATATACCTGCATATGTGCCGCGGCTAGTTGCTCTATGTCACCATTCTCGTCTTCCATGAGGATTTTCTGCAAAATGAAAGATATAAGTTGAAAAAAGAAAGTGTAAATATGCATAATAATATGTATACATATGTATTGTACGTATATATGTAAACAGCACATAATAATAAGTATGCTATATACGTCAATGTATGATATATATGTATACATGTCCAAATGTGTGTGAGTATGAGTGAATTTGTGTTTACGTTTGTCTCCTCCAGAGTGTTGTGAACACAAGTGTGAAACGCCTGCTTGTCATCTTTGTTTACAAACTCATGCAACGCAACACCCAGAACTGGAACTGGAAGAATCTCCATTTTCTGCAATAATTGAATAAATATAGCATGATCAAGTCTATTGACATAAGGTAATCAGTTATGTTCATACAGTAATACAAACTTATACACGTGTATGTGTACATGCATACACATTGTTCAACTAACTGCTCTATGGACTTGTGCGTGGTGCGTGCGTGTGTGGGTGTGTGTGTGTGTGATCACATTACTAACCAGATTATTCTCTGCAACCAGTGCCTCAATATTCTGTTGATTTAGCTCTTCCGGAGCAAGAAGTTCCCTCTCATCCACATCTGCAAATAAACATATAAATATCAATATACATGCATTAATACGTAGCATACACTTAGAAATCAACACGCGCAAGCACGCAGGTACACGTATATATGTGCATACCTTTAGCATCTTCTCGTTGTTTGACTCGCTTCGACGTTTTCGTAAAGATAAGAATGTCGTGAGGATTTGCAACCTGATAACAAATAACCAACACAAATATACTTGATCATATAAAACTATTAAAAACAATGTAAGTAAAGATACATGCACTCGTAAACAATTCCAGACATGCATTTGTGTGCATGTGTGTACATTTCGTGTGTGTGTCATGTATACGAACCTTGCCAACGAACTTTTGTCCAAACTTCTGTGGATTTACAGTTGTGCAATCAGTGTAGTCGACCTGAAAGACGCACACATTAGGATGATAGGCTCTCTCCTCCCCCTCTACACACACACACACGTGGAGTATTGTATTATGTACGTCAACGATACTTAAATTCATAGATAAGATTTGAGAATGTATTACACTTCAAATATGATAACATTATAATCATTTATTAATAACTTACCCGGACACGAACTAGAGGAAGAACGTCAGGCTTTGTAGCTGCCTTAACAATCAAGCCTTGTACCTAGAATTATTATATAGTTAATAGATGCATATATACAGATTGATGATACAACATAAATACATATCAGATATAATCATATAACCTATCATACGTTTTCTAAACTATAGTCTCTCTCTCTCACACACGCGCGCGCGCGCACATACACAAATATAACATTATATAGACATATATTAGCTTACCAGATTAGATAGATGAGTAAGAACAGAGGCCTGATCATTGGTATCGATGCCTGGTACATCTCTTAAAACAACCTGAAGAGATAACATTAATGATTGTTTAAATTAACAGTAGTTTAAAATTGAACAAAAAGGAAATTAAACTTACATCAGAGAACTCAAACGGCCTGACGGTCTTAAGAGGAATTTTTGTCGGTCGGTACTGGTTTCCCTGTTAAGCATGCATGTGTGTGTGTGTGTGTGTGTGTGTGTGTGTGTGTGTGAGAGAGAGAGAGAGAGAGTACGTATATATACACACGCGCCACAAACATATAAACAAAACAAAGACACATGCTTCTTATGTGTGTATCAGCGTGCTCATGCATACACATATACGCACGTTAATATGTGTGTCATGCTAAATGATGGAAATGCTACTGACGGACCCTAATTTCGAGCTGTAAAACGTGCTTAGGCTTAGCTTCACCGTCAGTTAGTGCTGTAGCGACAGACGAACCAGGCTGTGCAATGTGGAATCCCATCTCCGCATTTTCCTGCAAAAGTTGCGTGTGTGTGCGTGTGTGTGTGAGAGAGAGAGAGAGAGATGCTAACCTCGATCTTGTCAAGACATTCATGTTCATGTCCCCAGACCACGAAGTCCAGGAACCCAGCGAGAAAATTCTCGTTTATTGCATTCTTGGGATTTGCTTTTACTCTTCAAAACAAAAAAAATAAATAAGAACATAGAAAGGTAGATAAAATGTAAAAGCAAACCTGTTCTGATGCAAAACAAAAATGTTAAACCATTCTTTTAATGGGCAATCCGGCCGGTCCGCTGGTCGAATCCATTTAACACCTTGAGGAGTCTGCAGAGTTGAGTATCATTTGTTTCATTGAATAAAAGTCCTTTTGCCACAAGATAACATGATTAATCAATACTAACATGTGTGTGTGTGTGAGGGAGAGAGAGAGAGAGATTACGCTTAACATTTTTTAAGTTCAATTCAAACCTGAAATATTCGGTTCAAACGTTCATCTCGTATATTGCCCAGACCATACAATGCTATCTTCGTTAATCCCTGTAAGAGAACAAATAGTAACAACCTCAACTACAAATGGCCTCACGGCATCATACATAGATATACATGCATATCTACATGCATGCAACAGCGTTGAAAGTAACCCGCTGTGGTTTGTATATTAAGAGTAACAATATAAACAAAGTATGAAATCCATCTGTGTAAATATACACGTATATGCAGCATTGATCTAAACTCTCTACATGGGCCATACAGGGTATATACATACGCATAGACATGTACTTAAATCTCGTATATATTTATGCTAATGGAATATGGTTACCTTACGAAGAAGTATTGGATAAATTGTAATTTCACCAGTTCCAGACCCACCAAGGTCGAATTTGCCAAAGTAGTTTACGAGATTCGATGCAGATAGAATATCAATCGCAGAGATATTATCCTGCAAACAGATATTTAACATGTACGACATTTTACTAGTTCCTTCTAACATATATGTATATACATGTCTACGTGTGTGAGTGTGTGTGTTAGTAAGTGTTTAACAAGTAGTCATCTCTATGCACTTACCACTCCTGCTGGATCGTCGTGGTTACCATGGATAGTGAAAACCGGAAGACCCACATTGTAATTCTCATCTTCATAGTTCACATGTCCAAACCTGTTCACAATTTGCATACATAAGTGAAACATACACATATACATCGCCAGTTACCTGTTACGGAAGTTTATGGTCTGGTCACTCACGACTTGAAATGCAACTGGTTGATCATTGAGACAATAACGACGTAGAATCTCGATGGTTTTTACCAACGTGGTCGAGCTAGGCCGATTCTCGTGGAACAAATCTCCCCCAACAGCATCAAATCCACCTGTCTCATATAATTTTCTATATGTGCCTATATAAAAGTATGATGTATATGTACATCACACATACTTTATGATCTATATATACTTATATCTCTGTGTAAGTTATAGATATATACATTTAGCGATATATGCATATGCATGTGTGTGTACTGACCTTACGCTCTGAAGCGATTCGGCAAATCTCATCGAAAGTATCGAAGGAATCATTTCGTCTGATAGGATCTTTCTCCAAATAACCCAAATGGATATCAGTGGCAATCAGAATGTTGAATGTGTCAGTATCGGCCCTGAAAGAAAACATAAAATTATGAGCGTGCGAGTATGTATGTGCTCAAAATCAAAATGCAGATAAATGGCGTGCGTGTCCCCCTCGCGTGCGTGTGTGTACTTACATGAATGATCCGCTCTCGTGAAGATCTCTCAAAAATTCATGCGCAGCTTTGCGCGCGCCCTTCCTCGCTGAGATGAACCCTAAACCCGGCGAGAACCCTAAACCCCACTAAACTGATACGAATATTCCATAACATAATCCTTATAAGTTCCACACACACATATTTCTAAAATTTAAATAATATAACTATTAAGCATTATTAATAATATAAAATTAATGATATATACTAGTAAAAATCTAAATAAAAAAAAAAAACATTAAAACATTTTGATGTAATTACAACAACTTTAATAAATATTATTGCTACATTTTGTAATTGTCTTTATCATTATAATTAATATTATCACATATTCATACATATATACACAAAAATTAGATAAACATTATTGAAAGTAAAAACCTCACAATATTAATAAATATAATCCATACTGAAGTATACCCTCTTATGACAAGGGCAAAAGTTCCACTCCCTCTAGTGTAGTTGTAGGTGGAAACAACTAAAACAAACATATACTTTAGAGGTGCGTGTGCGTGTGCGTGTGCGTGTGCGTGTGCGTGTGCGTGTGCGTGTGTGTGTGTGCGTGTGTGTGTACCCTTTCTGAATCAATTGCTGAAAAAGTCTTAGAGTAAGTTCGCTCATCGAAAAGAATCCGAGATATCTAGAAACACAATATGAATTAGTATTATCAAAAATATCATTTATTAAACATTACATAAATAATTGTGAGAATATTCTCCACTGTCATGATCATTCAATAATGAATTATTTAATCCACTTATCTGTTTTAAGATTAATACATTAAATATTTGATTAATTTATGGTTAATAACTTAAAACATACCAGAGTTGCAACATCACTCCTTGATAGTAATCCCACTATGTTTATATTTTCTGTTAAAACTCCTTTCCCACTAGCAGCCTTATACAAATAAAAGCATTATTACATAAAATTATATTAAATGTAATATAATAACTATAAATATATTTATAATATGTTTGACACACATCGTTTGTTAATCCACCGGGGCGAAGTATGGTGTATTGCAACCCACTGGATTTTAATACATCTTCTGCTGCCGTTTTGGCTTTAAGCACTTCACCCAACGTTTCCAGAGTCTAAATAAATAAACTAATTAATGAAAAGAATATACATATGTGTGTGTATGTGTTGACGTGTGTGTGTACACACACACACACACACACACAATGCTACCTTTGGATCAAGAGCTTTCACGCTATCACCTGCTCCAATACTGGAAACCATTATAAACCGCTTAACATTGGCTTTTTGTGTAGCTTTAATCACATTAATTGTACCATCCTGAAAATAAATTACAATATTAAACATTTCATTTATTAGTATTCATATAATTGATAAGTATGTACATAAGGGAGTAAAAACACTGTTTTTTTATTATTAAAAACAAACTAATAAACAATTCAATCAGTTCCTATAGTTAATTTTATTTTGTGTATGTGTGTTAAGAAAATATGCATACCTTATCAACATTAATGTTTTTCGATCCTCCACCTAAGTAACCAAAAAAAGGAGAGAGAAACCATGATATTATATAATTGAAGTTTAAATGTTTCAAAAATATACAAATAACAAGTGCATTATTGAATAAATAACTATAAATGTGTGTGTGTGTGTGTGTAAACACAGAAATAATTTACCAACACTACACACGACTGCATCAAATATGCTGGTTTTGAAAGGCTTTTCGACTGTGGGTGGATCTAACACATCTCCGATGGCCAACATGGCTCCGAGTTCTTCTATTTCCTTCCGGAACTTGTCGCTTCTTTGTAGCACGGTTACCCAAGAGCCTGCCTTTGCCAGCTTCCTTGCTACCTCCATACCCACGCCACCTCCTCCCACCACCAAAACTACATAAACAATAATAATAATAAATTAATATCAGTATTAGTACCAATAGTTTAATATATAATTATCTATATATATATATATATATATATATATATATATATATGAACACTAAAACTATAACTGTTAATATTGCATATCAAAAGAATAGACTTCTCTCTCTCTCTCTCGCTCACACACACACACACACACACAACATTGCTTTGCTTGCAAGGATATACCTACATACTTATTTCAGTCTACAATAATAAGTTGTAATAGCGTATTCCATAGCAAGGGTACGATGAACTTGGAGATATAGTTTAATAATATACATATAGACAAGCATATATAGACATGCATGCATGCGCGCGCGCGTGTGTGTGTGTGAGAGAGAGAGAGAGAGAGTAACCAGTTGCGTTGTCAATAGTAACCTTCTCTTCACTTTGAGCATTGACAATTACAAATCTCTTTTGCGATTTAATGTGTTTAAGCCTCGCATTAACAAACGTTTCACCTGCAAATGAGCTCACCAAATCTTGACCTGTAAAGAGTAACATTATTAAATAGCTATATATATATATAATGTACACACACACACACATATTTCCAGTGACATAGGAACACACACACGCTTTTATACACACACATATATGCATATATCGACTTCATAATCGCTTCATAATCGTAAATGAAAATGTGTGGTATGCAATGCAGACCCATTAAATCTGTATTTCTATATACATTGTACTATGCATATACACTATGAAATGCACACTACACATACACACGCACGCACGCTCTCTCTCTCTCTCTCACACACACACACACAAATGTTATTGTACGTACGATTGCAATGTAGAGGATTGCCTGTTCGTGTCTGCAAACCGGTGAATTTTGCACGGAAGCCTTCGGTTGCAATGGAGAGGAGAGAGGATGAGATACACGCCATATCTACACCCCTAATTCCTTAATATGTATTAAGCAAATTATGTTTAATTATTTATAAATCATCTTTAAACAATAATGTATGTGTGTGTGAGCGTGGGATATTCAAAGAACATGCTAGGATATGCTGCTCGCAACTAACATGTTTTATTATATATTGATAAAATATTAAAATGTTCAATGTTTAACTTCCTAAGTAAAGTATTTGTTTAACATTAAGTAAAACATTTATTCTTTAAAACTGGAATATTTATAGATAATTTTGCATCAATATATAATCTTTCATATATGTGTGTGTATGTGCTTGTGTATAATTAAATTAGAAATAAACATTCTATGCAATTGTATCTTTTATTATTGCTAAGAAATAGTTCAGTAATAGGATATATATTATAAGTTATTATTAAGGTTTCTTTTTGCATGCATATACATTTTGATATAACTATAAATATATATTATACACACACACACACACACACACACTTACGTTTAACATGCGCGCGCGCCACACACACCACATATATACAACTTAGACAAAATAAAAAAGCTAAACATGCACATAAATCAATAACTTATAGGGAGGACACCCGCCTTTTCCTAATTCTTTTCATAATATTATGTATATATATATATAAGTGTGTGTGTGTGTTGTGTCTAATAATGTATATAAATATGTATATATGTTTACATTTATATAATATATGCATTTACGCCTTACAAGTATTACTTTCATTATCTATGATATTTTTTTATTTTTAAATTGATTTAAATTTCACATTCAAAGTTTTAAAGTATAGATTTTAAAATTCAATTAAGGAATAAATTTTTAGGTGAAGATATATGCATTTGTAAGATTTTTATTGATATTTTGAACCCTTTTAAATATAATAAATTATAATGTATGAATTAAACATAAATAAAGATAATCATTTATGCACAATGTATATATATTGTAGTATAATATTAATATTAATCTCTTATTATATATTTATACAATAAATAGCTGCTATCGAACTCGACAGATTTTCTTAGGTTCAAGGGATTTTATATTTCATTTTATTTTAAAAAAAAATCTAAAATTTAAAAGCTAGGGCATTGCATAATCAAATAATATTCGTTTTCACTTCTGCTACATACGTACGCTGCTTTACATCCAATATCGAATATTAAATACTAATTAAATCGCAATAAAATTTTAAATGAATTATTTACCACGACTAAATTTTTAGATGTGTTTTAAAATAAATATAAATTTATTTATTTATTTAGGCCCACTTTCCACTAACGAGTGATTATTTGGCCGGTGATAAATTAAAATAATGACATATTTTAATTATTATTACCACTATACTTTCCCATTATAGTGGTTAATTGAATTAAAAAATAAATTAGTAGTGCATAATTTTTATTTAACTAGTTATTATAAAAAGGGTTTTATATATATATTACACATACATATATAATAAATATGCACCTACTCGTATAAAAAAGACTCTTCACACATCTGCATATTATTTATATAAATTTATGTTCTTTTTGCAAAATAAGTATATTAAATAATGTCTATATATATATATATATATATAATATTCTTACATGTAAAGATTTTACTGAATCTCATGTTCGTTTTTTTTTTAAAGTTCTAATTTATCTGGTTTTCATTGCTTTTTTTTTTTAAAGTTAAAAAAAATAAACTTAATTTCATTAATCTTGATACACATGTCATTTAATTATGTCCAGTAGCTATACAACCGGGCAAAATTGCCCGGTTATTTGGTTACTACCGAAAAAGCCATGTAGGCACCACATAGGTACCATGTAAATTATACATTATAAATAATTAACAAATAGAAAATCAAAACCCACGATAAAATAAATAATTTCTTTTATTTTAATTAATTGAAGTAATTAACCACCGCTAGTGGAAAGTGGGCCTTACTTAAACATAGGAAGGGTAGAGATTGTTCAGCGAACCGGCTTGGCTGCCCACAGCTGGCTCTCAATTCGACACTCGTTAACGCCCATAGCAATCCTGAAATGACCATTCTGCAGCAACCAGTTCGATTGTAGTCGTCAGAGAGGAACACAAGCTCTTACCTCTCCCCAGTTGGAGCCCCATTGATTTGTAGCAATCTGCATTTTTTAAATTAAAAGACATATATGCAATATAATTAAATGTATAGATATTATTAAAATGTATAAACATACCCAATACTTTTGACCTTGATCACTCACACCCCATCCAACAAGTTTCACTGCATGCCACCGACCTTCTGACCTTGGAGATGACGGTAAATTCTAGTTTTGTAATGCATGAAATCCTAGTCAAAGTCAAGTCAATTCAGGGTCAAGTCAGCGCCAAAGTCAACCTCATAAATATCGAATCCGGCGACAATCGGGCCGTTATTCGCGATCTCTCTCATGGCCTGTGGGACGCTAGCAAGAGAGTACGGCCTCGAAGAGTAGTATCTCGTGCTCCAGTCCTCCTGATCCTCGCATCGTCCCATGCATTTCGGCGTGTCGGCTGTCGTACAGACACTTCTGGGGCACCTTGACGTGTCAAAGTACGGAGAACACTGCAGGAGAAGATAAAAAGAAGTCGACGCGACTGGCAAGTTGAGACAGTTACCTGCTGCGAAACAGTTCCAGACTTCGACATGTACTCAAAAGATTTGTCGATGTACCCACCCTGACAGCCGCGGCCACAGGAGGAACCGCAGCACGACAGGACGTCCTGCACAGATAACGCCAGGTCCTGACCACAGAGAAGAAGCTCAGTCACACAGTTTTTTCTGTATTAAACACAGTAAACCAATCGATAGTTGATGCAGAAGCGATCCTGCAGGGCTTGGACCGTCGAGAAGGCCCAACACGCTCCGCATTTACCCTGCACAGAGGAATGTAAGCTTTCCCAAACTGTTTGGAAATTTGTACGGAAATCCTCACCTGATCTGAACATGCAGGGAACAGAGAGAAGAGTTAATAACAATAACAATATAATACGTAGAAAGAGAGTACTCAAATTCTGCTGGACGGGCAGTTCCACGTGGAACGGCCATCGAAAGAAACAGGCAGCTCCTCCATAGTCTTGGGGATCGACGTCCGTTAGATTGGTCGTCGAATGTGTATCTAGAATTGCGCCCCCCATTTTCTTCAAGTCTCCAAACTACAGGGAAATCAATGTGTGTGTATGTGCATGTCTACAGAGAGAGGGACTCAACCGTGTAGTTGATGAATTGCTCGGTCACTCCGGCTGTCCACCCGGCACTCGGGTCACCGTTGATCAAGTCGATGATGGGTGTCTGAAAACCATTCACACTCACGTTATTAAAACTGCAAAGCACAAATATTAAACAAGTGTTTATATAAGCACCGGATACAAAGGTCTTGTCAGGTCCACTTCCTTTCCTCCCTCTTCATATGAAGCTGTGCCCTGCAAACAGGAAGCAATGACTTTAACATTGTGCATGGAGAGAGGGGGAGAGAGGGAGAGAGGGAGAGGGAGGAGGGAGAGAGGGAGGGAGAGAGAGAGAGGGAGGGCCACTTGACTTGTAAAATCGCTACAAGTATGAAGATTGTGCAGAATTGCATAGCTAAAGGAGTATACATATTTCCTTGTTTCGTTTCTGAACGGTATGTATCTCTTATATATATAGCTGTGTGGTAGAGGCTGGTCAAGGGTTTATTCAATAATTAAACTCCATGTTTGTCTGGTCTTAAGATGAAATATAACGTACGTTGATATAGTTCACGGGGTGTAGACGAGACTAATATGCATACAAGACAAGATTGATATATACAGATGGTTCTTTTTTTCAATATTCTTAATGTTTTATAACAATATGCTTGTTATATATATTGTTGTATAACTAATCTCAATATTTCATATATATGTATTTTTTTTTCAGCAATTATTTAAAAAGCTCATTTTGTTTTTAATTGCAGAATAATTAATTATTTGTATTTTGTATTTTTTATTAAGTAATTATAAATATCACATGTATGAAATAAATATAAATATAATATATATTTGTGCCTGAATATTACATTGTATATTACAAATACAATATCTATTTGTATTTATTATTTTATCAATATATATGTTTGGACGGTATGTATCTTATATATATATATGGCTGTGTGGTCAATCAATAATGAAACTCCATGTTTGTCTGGTCTTAAGATGAAATATAACGTACGTGATATAGTTCACGGGGTGTAGACGAGACTAATGTACATACAAGACAAGATTGATATATACAGATGGTCCTTTTTCTTTAATATGCTTGTTTTATATATTGTTGTATAACTAATCTCAATAGTTTATATATATGTTTTTTTTTCAGCATTAAATTATTTAAAAAGCTCATTTTATTCTTAGTTGCAGAATAATTATTTTTTTTATTAAGTAATTATAAATTATCACATGTACGAAATAAATATAATATAATATATTTGTGCCTGAATATTACATTGTAGTATTACAAATACAATATGTATTTGTATTTATATATTTTCTCACATATATATGTTTTCGTGGTTGACAAGGCATTGTGTTCTAGATATATTCAAGGTCAAAATATCTTCCGAAGCTGGCCCAAGACCTTTAAAACATTTGTATTTATATGACATTATTTTGTATTAATAAAGCAAATTTACATCGTCAAGGGAAAATTTCAAGACTTTGAAAACTATTTTATTTAAACCATAATTTAAATCAAATTTCTCACTTATTTATTTACTATACAAACAATGGAGTTTGTACATCTAGATTTAATACAAATTTTAAACTTTTGAATAGGTTAATTTTCTACGCTTAATGTTGAGTGAATTGTTAAACCCTTGATAATAATAAAGGGAACGTTGCTAATACCCTCGAGGGCTCTATCTAATAAGGAATGCGTACAACTCTTCGATCTCTGCTATTCTTGATACTCACGCTATGGTATGCGTTTCATCCTTACTCGCAAAAGAATAAGCTTCCACCATCTCTCGGTGTAGCGGTTCCCATAATCGGGCATCTCTGCACGTCGATCTATCTCGAAAGTACGGGGATTTCAACCTTAAGCTGGGGTCCGTCGTGGTGTCGTCGGCAACTATGGCGAAAGAAGTTCTGAAAACACACGACGCATCCAGGCCCACCGTTATCCAAGCCGTACAGTCCGTACGGGAAGCACTGGAAGAACCTGAGGAAGATATGCAACCTGGAGCTCTTCACTGCCAAGCAGATACACAGATTGAGCGAGATGAGAAAGACGGAGGTACTGCAGTTCCTGTCCGATGTAGCCGTTAAAGCTGAAAAGGGTGGGAAGGTCGATCTCGGTTCCAAGCTGAGCGATCTCACATTGAATTTCATGATGCAAATGTGCTTCAGCAAGAGCTTCTCCTCTACCGGAAATCAGCGCGGGCCTTTCTGTTTAAGAAACACTTCATGGAGGCTGTCTCTGAGGGTAGGCGTGTATACGTCGGCGAAGTCTTGCCTTACCTCAAGTTTTCTCTCTATGCAAAAATGGACGGATTTATACTGGAAGAACACGAGGAGAACTGAAAAAAGGGCGGGAAAAGATCAAAAGACTTCATGCATTAGCACAATATCGCTCTCTAACCAAACTCAACATCAAATTTGTAAGTCATCCTATATAACGTTGTAGGAGGGAGGGAGAGACTAATTCATGGGTTTTGTTTATAGGATATGTTAACTGCAGTAACTGACACAACAGCGATTTCAGTTGAATGGGCTATGTCGCCTTCTCTTCTCGAGAAGGTCCAGAGAGAGATTGAGAACGTCACAGGTATGCCAAAATATACACCATTTTACGTATTTGATACGTATACATAATTACAGGGAGACAAAGGCACCTGGAAGAGGACGACGTTCCAAAGCTAAGTTACTTGCAGGCGATTGTTAAGGAGACTCTGAGACTTCATCCGCCAACACCATTGATGCTCCCTCATGAGTCTACTGGAGAATGTAAGATGCTTGATTACGTTATACCGCTAAAACAAGATTATACCTTAATGCACATGCCATTGGAAGAGACCCCACTGTATGGAAGGAACCATTGAAGTTCGATCCGGACAGGTGTGCGTGCGTGTGTGATATGTGCATATAGAGATAAACATGAGATTATCCATGCACTGCAGATGCACTAATTAATGTTTTTGAATACGTCTGTTGATGTTCGAGGTCAACACTATGAGGTTCTTCCTTTTGGTTTCTGGGAGGAAAATATGCCCGGGAGCTCGCACTCTATGTTCTTGGTAGTTTGTTAAACGTCTTTGACTGGCAGCTGCCGGATGGCTTACGTCCGGAGGAACTCGATATGTCGGAGCGTAACGGGGCAGCCGTTCGTAAAGCATGCTAACTTGAACTGGTTCCCAATGTTAATAAGTGTTCTGCAGATAAACTGTAACATTGAGTAATTAACGTCTTAAAATACATACAATGTGTACAAATTGTTTAGTATTTCATGCTAGAGTATACCAAGATTAATTATGTATGATATACACACACACACACACACACAGGAGTGCATCTAATGTCCGTGTTAGATGCTGACGTCATTATTCATACATTACATCTCTGTACATTGAACTATGTATACCAAACAATCCATATATTCTTTAACATTATATGAAAGTATTTACAAGGGTTTTTCAAAAGTCTACGTATGTGTAAGGGATTTGTAAAGAATTCTTGTGCCACATAGGCAATGCTGATTAGAAGAGTGAAGGCTTATGTGACACCTTCTCTCTGTAATAACTGCACCTTATAAATCATCCCATTCTCAATGCCCTCGAGCGTCGAGAGAGAAGGGATTCTCGTTCTTTCACGATATTTATGAAGTTGACAGAAAACATTGACCAATACCATAGAGTGCCAGAGTTTAGAGGAGATGGAAGAAGATCTAATCGAGACACAAGCTGGTGAGTGGACTCCATCGCCTCCACCACCATACCGCCCTTCATTGCTATCTATGGCACCCAGCTCTCCACGAGCAGCTTCACCATCATATGCCAGGTATGCAAGTGTGCAACAGATGGCATACGTTCCTTTGGCAGGAGAAGCAGCAGCAATGACCTCTAGCTCCACTGACTTGCTGGGTTCTTGGGCTAGAGCATCAAACGTTTGCCTCCATTCAACAACAGTGAACACTATGGCATCGGCTAGGACAACAACAGGTCCAACAATTATTGCTACAACTGGAAGCACTATGGCATCAACCATAGATTTCACAGCACCTGCTACCAATTCTGCTCCTTTAAACTCTGAGTCAATCCTAGCCTTCCACTCAGTAGCAATGGCGCCTAATGAGGCTAGTCCGATTGCATCAAGAGGAAGGGGTCGTGGCCAAGGAAGAGGGACAGAGGCAAGAAAAGGACGTGGCCGAGGACGTGTGACCACAAACACGAAAACGAAAACAGACTTCAACAGGCCATGAAGAACAGGCTGAGCAGCAAGGAGCCGGGAACAACATGGAAGAGGCAATTGCTTGGAGGCGGGTAGTAAATAATTAGGATTACTAAAACCGGCATAACTCTGTTGGTGCTTATTATATGGTGAAAGAATTTTTTAACACAATTTTTATAAACTTATGTCCACGTTGCTGATTTGTTAAAGGTTTTTGATGAGAGATAAAACCGGTGCAAATAATTCCATATAATAAGGCCGTAAGTTTGTGTACATAGGCCCTAAATAAAATTCACTCATGTTTGTTAGTTTTGCAAGAGAATTAAATACAAAAGTTTGTGTTAACGATACTTTGATAAGAATAAGACTAAATAACTTATGTGACAGTGGACTTAATTAATTAATAATAATTAATGAATTTTAACCTAATTATTATAATGCCCTAACATAATTAGTCACAGTATTATATTTAACCTAGTGAATTTATCATTAACTTAATTATTATTTTTAATTTAGTGAATTTATTTTTAAAATGAATTCTTAACATACTGAATTTATTCTTAATATGAGCTTAATTATTTAATAACTTTTAATTGAATTATTATCCTTAATATGATGAGTTTATTTATAAGTTTATGTATGTTTAAGTTTAACTATTGAATGACCCTTAACTTTGTTATAAACCTTTAACTCAATTGTATTTTTAACTTAATTATTATTCTTAACTTGGTGAATTTATTTCGAAAAATTTATGTTATGTATGGTTATGCATATTCCATATTAATTTAACAACCTCAATAGTGCCATGTGAATTTAAACTTAGAATAGTTGTTGGATAAAATTTAAAATAACATTAATGTAATAATAATTTTACATGTTTAAGATTTAGGATGATTGTTAAATAAGATTTAAGATGACTATTTAATAAATTATTCTTAATTTAATAAATTTATATTTAATTTGAACCTTTAACCCAATTATTATTTCTAATCCAGTGAATTTATTCTTAAATTGAATTTTTAAGTTAATTATTATTCTTAATTTAATGAGCTTATTACTAAAATAAACCCTTTAACTCAATTATTATTCTTAACACACATATATTTATAATTTATGTAGAATAAAAAAGATAAACATGCACATAAACCAATATCTCATCGCCTTTTCCTAATTCTTCTTTGTAATATTATGTATATTTTATATATCCTTCAAATACACAGACGAACACATAAGTGTGTGTGTGTGTATATATATATACATGTTTACATTTATATAATATATGCATTTACGCGTTACAAATATTGCACTTTCATTATCTATGATATTTTATTATTTTTAAAAAATTGATTTAAATTTCAGATTTTAAAATTTTAATTAAATATTAAATTTTAGGTGAAGATATATGCATTTGTAAATACATTTATGCACAATGTATATATATTGCAGTATAATATATAATATTAATCTCGAAAGATTTGTCGATGTACCCACCCTGACGGCCGCGGCCACAGGAGGAACCGCAGCACGACAGGACGTGCTGCACAGATAACGCCAGGTCCTGACCACAGAGAAGAAGTTCAGTCACACAGTTTTTTCTGTATTAAACACAGTATAGTTGATGCAGAAGCGATCCTGCAGGGCTTGGACCGTCGAGAAGGCCCAACACGCTCCGCAGTTACCCTGCAGGCACAGGAGGAATGTAAGCTTTCCCAAACTGTTTGGAAATTTGTACGGAAATCCTCACCTGATCTGAACATGCAGGGGAACAGAACAGAGAGAAGAAAAGTTAATAACAATAACAATAATAATACGTAGAAAGAGAGTACTCAGAATTCTCTGCACGGACGGGCAGTTCCACGTGGAACGGCCATCGAAAGAAACAGGCAGCTGCTCCATAGTCTCTTGGGGATCGACGTCCGTTAGATTGGTCGTTGAATGTGTATCTAGAATTGCGCCCCCCATTTTCTTCAAGTCTCCAAACTACAGGGAAATCAATGTGTGTGTATGTGCATGTCTACAGAGAGAGGGACTCAACCGTGTAGTTGATGAATTGCTCGGTCACTCCGGCTGTCCACCCGGCACTCGGGTCACCGTTGATCAAGTCGATGATGGGTGTCTGAAAACCATTCACACTCACGTTATTAAAACTGCAAAGCACAAATATTAAACAAGTGTTTATATAAGCACCGGATACAAAGGTCTTGTCAGGTCCACTTCCTTTCCTCCCTCTTCATATGAAGCTGTGCCCTGCAAACAGGAAGCAATGACTTTAACATTGTGCATGGAGAGGGAGAGAGAGAGAGGGAGAGAGGGAGAGGGAGAGAGGGAGAGAGGGAGGAGAGAGAGAGAGGGAGGGAGAGAGAGAGAGGGAGGGCCACTTGACTTGTAAAATCGCTACAAGTATGAAGATTGTGCAGAATTGCATAGCTAAAGGAGTATACATATTTCCTTGTTTCGTTTCTGAACGGTATGTATCTCTTATATATATAGCTGTGTGGTAGAGGCTGGTCAAGGGTTTATTCAATAATTAAACTCCATGTTTGTCTGGTCTTAAGATGTCACTGCTGCTGAATTATAACGTACGTTGATATAGTTCACGGGGTGTAGACGAGACTAATATGCATACAAGACAAGATTGATATATACAGATGGTTCTTTTTTTCAATATTCTTAATGTTTTATAACAATATGCTTGTTATATATATTGTTGTATAACTAATCTCAATATTTCATATATATGTATTTATTTTTTCAGCAAATTATTTAAAAAGCTCATTTTGTTTTTAATTGCAGAATAATTAATTTATTTGTATTTTGTATTTTTTTATTAAGTAATTATAAATTATCACATGTATGAAATAAATATAAATATAATATATATTTGTGCCTGAATATTACATTGTAATATTACAAATACAATATCTATTTGTATTTATGTATTTTCTCATATATATATGTTTGGACGGTATGTATCTTATATATATATGGCTGTGTCAATAATGAAACTCCATGTTTGTCTGGTCTTAAGATGAAATATAACGTACGTTGATATAGTTCACGGGGTGTAGACGAGACTAATGTACATACAAGACAAGATTGATATATACAGATGGTCCTTTTTCTTTAATATTCTTAATGTTTTAATATATTGTTGTATAACTAATCTCAATAGTTTATATATATGTTTTTTTTTTCAGCATTAAATTATTTAAAAAGCTCATTTTATTCTTAGTTGCAGAATAATTATTTTATTTGTATTTTGTATTTTTTTATTAAGTAATTATAAATTATCACATGTACGAAATAAATATAAATATAATATATTTTTGCCTGAATATTACATTGTAGTATTACAAATACAATATGTATTTGTATTTATATATTTTCTCACATATATATGTTTTCGTGGTTGACAAGGCATTGTGCTCTAGATATATATCAAGGTCACAAGTATCTTCCGAATCTGGCCCAAGACCTTTAAAACATTTGTATTTATATGACATTATTTTGTATTAATAAAGCAAATTTACATCGTCAAGGGAAAATTTCAAGACTTTGAAAACTATTTTTATTTTAAACCACTAATTTAGATCAAATTTCTCACTTATTTATTTACTATACAAACAATGGAGTTTGTACATCTAGGTTTAATACAAATTTTAAACTGATTATATTATAATAGGTTAATTTTCTGCGCTTAAACCCTTGATAATAATAAAGGGAACGTTGCTAATACCCTCGAGGGCTCTATCTAATAAGGAATGCGTACAACTCTTCGATCTCTGCTATTTTTGATACTCACGCTATGGTATGCGTTTCATCCTTACTCGCAAGAGAATAAGCTTCCACCATCTCCCGGTGTAGCGGTTCCCATAGTCGGGCATCTGGCAAATCTCTGCACGGCTCCTTGTTCGATCTATCTCGAAAGTACGGAGATTTCAACCTTAAGCTCGGGTCCGTCGTGGTGTCGTCGGCAACTATGGCGAAAGAAGTTCTGAAAAACACACGACCAGATATTCGCATCCAGGCCCACCGTTATCCAAGCCGTACAGTCCGTACGGGAAGCACTGGAAGAACCTGAGGAAGATATGCAACCTGGAGCTCTTCACTGCCAAGCAGATACACAGATTGAGCGAGATGAGAAAGACGGAGGTACTGCAGTTCCTGTCCGATGTAGCCGTTAAAGCTGAAAAGGGTGGGAAGGTCGATCTCGGTTCCAAGCTGAGCGATCTCACATTGAATTTCATGATGCAAATGTGCTTCAGCAAGAGCTTCTCCTCTACCGGAAATCAGCGCGGGCCTTTCTGTTTAAGAAACACTTCATGGAGGCTGTCTCTGAGGGTGGGCGTGTATACGTCGGCGACCTCAAGTTTCTCTCTATGCAAAAATGGACGGATTTATACTGGAAGAACACGAGGAGACTGAAAAAAGGGCGGGAAAAGATCAAAAGATTTCATGCATTAGCACAATATCGCTCTCTAACCAAACTCAACATCAAAGGCGTAGCATTTGTAAGTTAACGTTGTAGGAGGGAGGGAAAGACTAATTCATGGGTTTTGTTTATAGGATATGTTAACTGCAGGAACTGACACAACAGCGATTTCAGTTGAATGGGCTATGTCGGAGCTTATACGAAATCCTTCTCTTCTCGAGAAGGCCCAGAGACAGATTGAGAACGTCACAGGTATGCCAAAATATACACCATTTTACGTATTTGATACGTATGCATAAATACAGGGAGACACATCTAATGTCCGTGTTACATGCTGACGTCATTATTCATACATTACATCTCTGTACATTGGACTATGTATACCAAACAATCCATATATTCTTTAACTAAGTTTGTGTATTCCATCCTGAGGATATTAGGGCCCTAAATAAAATCATGTTCGTTAGTTTTGCAAGAGAATTAAAGACAAGTTTGTATAAATGATATTTTGATAAGAATAAGATTAAATAACTTATGTGACAGTGGACTTAATTATTTAATAATAATTAATAAATTTTTAACTTAATTATTATCTTTAACTTAATGCCCTATCATAATTAGTCACACCGCTTAGTATTATATTTAGCCTAGTGAATTTAATATTAATTTAATTATTATTTTTAATTTAATGAATTTATTTTTAAAATGAATTCTTAACTCAATTGTTATTCTTAACATATTGAGTTTATTCTTAATATGAACTTAATTATTTAATAACTTTTAATTGAATTATTATCCTTAATATGATGAGTTTATGTATAAGTTTATGTATGTTTAAGTTTAACTATTAAATAACCCTTAACCTTGTTATCCTTAACATAAACCCTTAACTCAATTGTATTTTTAACTCAATTATTATTCTTAACTTGGTAAATTTATTTCGAAAAACTTATGTCGTGTATAGTTATGCATATTCCATATTAATTTAACAAATCTATAGCTATGTGAATTTAATCTTGTTAGATAAGATTTAGAATGACATTGATGGGATAATAATTTCACATGTTTAAGATTTACGACTGTTGTAGTTTTTACTACAACTTAACTTTTTACTTTGGGATTTAATTGTTGTATTACATATCGATCTTTTTACTTTGGGGTTTAAGTGTTGTTACATATCAATCGTTAAATAAGATTTAAAATGACTATTTAATAAAGTATTCTTAATTTAATGAATTTGGACCTTTAACCCGATTGTTATTTCTAATCAAGTAAATTTATTTTTAAGTTGAATCTTTAAGTTAATTACTATTCTTAATTTAACGAGCAAAATAAACCCTTAACTCAATTATTATTCTTAACACACGTATATTTATAATTTATGTAGAATAAAAAAGATAAACACACATAAACCTAATTCTTCTTTGTAATATTATGTATATTTTATATATCCTTCAAACACACACACAAACACACAAACAAACACACACACACACAACACACACACAAGATTGTACATTAATGCATATGCCATTGGAAGAGACCCCACTGTATGGAAGGAACCCGATCCGGACAGGTGTGCGTGCGTGTGTGATATGTGCATATAGAGATAAACATGAGATTATCCATGCACTGCAGATGCACTAATTAATGTGCAGGTTTTTGAATACGTCTGTTGACGTTCGAGGTCAACACTATGAGGTTCTTCCTTTTGGTTCTGGGAGGAGAATATGCCCGGGAGCTCGCACTCTATGTTCTTGGTAGTTTGTTAAACGTCTTTGACTGGCAGCTGCCGGATGGCTTACGTCCGGAGGAACTCGATATGTCGGAGCGTAACGGGGCGGCCGTGCCAACTTGAACTGGTTCCCAATGTTAATGAGTGTTCTGCAGATAAACTGTAACATTGAATAATTAACGTCCTAAAATACATACAATGTGTACAAATTGTTTAGTATTTCATGCTAGAGTATACCAATATTAATTATGTATGATATATATAATATATATATATATATATACACACACACACACACATATACAGGAGTGCATCTAATGTCCGTGTTACATGCTGACGTCATTATTCATACATTACATCTTTGTACATTGAACTATGTATACCAAACAATCCATATATTCTTTAACTAAGTTTGTGTATTCCATCCTTGAGGATATTGGGGCCCTAAATAAAATCATGTTCGTTAGTTTTGCAAGAGAATTAAAGACAAAAGTTTGTATAAATGATATTTTGATAAGAATAAGATTAAATAACTTATGTGATAGTGGACTTAATTATTTAATAATAATTAATGAATCTTTAACTTAATTATTATCTTTACCTAATGCCCTAACATAATTAGTCACATAAGTTATTATATTTAACCTAGTGAATTTAATGTTAATTTAATTATTATTTTTAATTTAATGAATTTATTTTTAAAATGAATTCTTAACTCAATTATTATTCTTAACATACTGAATTTATTCTTAATATGAACTTAATTATTTAATAACTTTTAATTGAATTATTATCCTTAATATGATGAGTTTATGTAATCATAATAAATAAAAATGTTAAATTTATAAGCTAATTATAAACTTGTAAATAATACTACACACATATTTTAAATTTACATGCCTACTTAATTATAAAGAATATAAATACTAAATAAATATATAAGAACATATATTTTTTGTATATTGTGTAAATTACTAAGTTATATGTTAAAGTATTAGTTAGAAAGAAAATGTATTTAACATATGGTATATGATAAGTTTTATGACTTTTTTGATATTTGTTATTACTTACTTTTTTTAACATGTGATTGGCATGTGTAATAAATCTCACAAGGCTTTTGAAAATATGATTTGCTTTTTGATTAGTTTATGTAAATAAATTTATCTAAGGTTCAAATATTAATTGAAAAATAGAAGCTTTTATATATGTTCATAACAAAATAATAATAATGAAGTTTTTTTAATTGTATATTAGAGATAATATTGCCCATCAAATTACTTATTATAAAAAAGTATTCAACTTAAATTCATTAAAGACTTTTATTATTTATGAAATTAATCATTTCTTTTCATTTGGTTTCTAAATTAAATTAGCATTTTAAATCTTTAAGAAAGTATTTGGACTTAAATTATAAAAGTAAATATTCATATAAATCATTAGAAATGTTCTTTTTTAAAAGAACCAACCACCTTCTTTATGTAATTACCTTCTACTCACATATAGATCTAAAGTAGTGAAAATCATTACAATGTGTATAATAAAGAACTACTTATGAAGTAATATACTTTTTAGGGATGGTGCTGTTTATTGCTTTTCATATGTAAATATTATTTATAATAATACTTTATTCTTATGGGCATTGTGCTGTTTGTAAATATTATTCATATTAATAATACCTTCAATATTGAGTTGAGCTTGCAATAGGGTACTCTATAGAGTATATGTAGAAGTTGTTAGCTTGGGTATGGGTAGAGTCAATAGGATGACCATATTTAATTATATATATTCATTACTAAGCTAGATTATGAAACAAAAATCTAATAGCTAATTAATGTGATTTAATATAATAATAAAGTTGATCATACCCTGAGCTTTCATGCAAGATGTGCTTATTTAGAACCTTCTCTACAAAAATTATAAGCTTTCATGCAAGATGTCCTTATTTATTCTTGACAAAAAATACCCCCTCTGGAAACCCCACGAAATCTAGTAAAGTAACCCGTATTAGAAACCCAACCTTTAGGAACTTAAGCCCATAACTGATCAAGTCCACGAATGAGGCTCACCTTGTAAATCAGGATATGCAGACTAGCCGAGATATAGGTGTCATTCCTAGCTTGGTGTGGTTGAGATGGCCGGAGCAAGGCCTCAACCACTAGTTCTGCGAAACATGAACTCGGGCAATGCCTTTAAGTTTGCAAGTAGGTTTTGGCCCAAGGAATTTGATTAACTCTTTAGAAGTAACGTATCCCTGTCACAAAGGCGAGATCCTACCAACGATAAGGATAGTCTAACCCAAAGGTGGGACATACCCCTGTCGTGTAGAAATTTGGGTGGCTCCTATTGTACAAAGAATGAAAATTTCCAAGGTTGAAGTATTGACACTTCATGTAGATGGTTAGTTTGTTCTAGCAAACACCATCCAACACTATTGAGATGGTCTAGGTTTGAATGAGCTGACAAGTATAGCATATGACAAGATGAAGTATTGCTTTATTGATAATGACTAAGTAGATTAGAAGACTGAATTTTCACAGATTGAGTATCATCCATTGTTGACATATTCCTTTGCCATTATAAAAGTCACAATATATTTCAGCTTAAAACCATTATCACATAGTATGTATACATTGAAAGCCACATGCTACAAAAACTCCACTATAAAAACCACACATCATGTACAAAAGCCACTTCTTATACATACCACTCAAAAAATGCCCATGTTAAATGGCATTTACAAGCAAAACTTTGAGAAGCCACAATGTTTGGCTTGTTGTGAAAGATCTTTGTGTCATGGTTTCATCTCATGATTTTCCTTATTCTATTTGATTTCCTTCATGTGTACAATCGTTAACAAGGACTATTAAGATGTGTCATCACCAAACACATAAGTCCCCCAGTGATTTTCCTTCAACAAACTCATAATTAAACTGGACAAACAAACAAATATAGTTACTTATGAAGCACCAAAGGATCACGGAAAGTTTGGACTTCACAAAGGTTATCCCAATGCCTTGACAGAACTTTATTCATGTCCCGATATAGAAGTACTTCGGTTCCCCTCTTGGGCAGTTGCAGCACATCAACAAATGCGTGTTGTCAAGAGGATAGGTATAACAATAACAACAACATCAATGCTTTTGGAAAAAACAAAATTCAGGATTGTCTGCATGTGATAGATAGCTGGTTCCTTGCTCCACAGAGTTCATACAATATCTATTGTTGCAAAAAAATCACAAGTGGCATTGTCAAAGTTGTCAGTTCTCAATCCAAGACGTACACACACAAATTGAAAAGCCAAATAGTTGGACGGGTTACCCTGCAAAATGCAACTAATCATGGCAACATCAAGATGCGGGAGGATATTAACGACCAGAGTTTTAGATACTCACATGCACTGCTGCAAGTGGCAAGGTTCTCATTCCTTTGTTGGAGCCAGGTCCCATGCACGTCAAGTAGACCTTTTGGTATGTAGACGAACGAATACCGTTTACTCAATTCATGTCGCAGCTTGCAGTTCTGATTTTGACAGATGGTGCTGATAGGTACATACTAATTGGCAAGACCATTTTTTATGGTTTATGGAGCTAATCATAGTCTACCACTCTACATAACACTGCAGATTAACACACCATGATGCTACATGGAGTAACTACTTCATCATGCATACAAATGACGAAGCTTCGGACAACACATGACAAGGGACAGGACAAGTATTACCTGCAAGCAGTGGACTACTGAAGCCCACTCTAGGCTGGTGTTACTGTTCTCCATTGAAAGCTTCAATCTCCCAACCGAGCAACATGATTTGTACGTTGCTTGATAGAAAACGGCTATGAACCTTGGCTGTTATAGTCAAGGTACCCCTTCAAATCAGCTTCAATCTCGACAATGTTGCCCATTTTGATAAAAATTAGTGTTGTTCTATGTGCAACATTTGAGAAAATAAAGCAAGTGAAGAAAGAACATGTTGGTGTACATCATACTTATTTCCAAACTTCCAAACGCAACATACGTACTCAACTTGAACACATTTGGTTTGTTTTATTTTTTTTATATATTGAACTGATTTTCTACAATTTCATCTTAAAGAAAATCTAACGAAACCTTAAAGAAAACATCATATTAAAAAGAAATTAAAAAATCACACCGCACAAACATAATTTAGTCTTCATAATCAGAATTAGGAGTTGATTCATTATCCACTTCTATATTATCAATTAGAAGGTCATTCAATTAGTTAAGGACTTCTTTATCAATTGGAAGGTCATTCAATTGGTTAAAGACTTCTTCTTCAACTTCTTCAAGGGTATCTTGAACAGTTAAAATACATTCCCACTAAGCTTCAACATTAATCTCATCCACATTCACTTTCAAAAGCTGCATCCCTCTATTCTCAATGCTCCTTAGTAACTTCAAGTTGCAGAGTTAATGCTACTAAGCACTTAATCTATGAGTTATCTCTAGAAGCAGTTATGCAGGATGCCCGAGATGTATTTTTACAAGGTATAGTTCATTGCTTAAATCCTTTGTGATTAGACTTGAAAGAGGATAAAGAAGCTAAAATTAATCTACATGACTACTTTGAGAGTTTAGCTGAGGATGACTTTGGCTTGCTCATTAAACTAACTTGACAATATAGAGTTTTTTACACTTATTTGCCTAAGGAGCTCTCTCAAGCTATTTCAAAACAAAGAAGTACGCGTGTTCAACCCGTGGAATGGTGGCTAGAGTATGAAATTGACTTGCTTGAGTTACAAAGAGTTGTTATTCACGTTCTTAACCAAACAGTGCCTGCTTCTTTTGCTGAGAGGAATTGGAACATTTGGAGCATTGTGTAAGCATGTTTGGTTCCAAAGAATATAGAAGCTTGCTCATCAAAGATGTCTTTTACAAGAGAGTTTAGTGTCTCTTGCACACGATCCTTTTGCTCAAAAGATAAGGCTTATAGTAGCTCCTTCTCTATCAACTAATTTCTCCCATCAAAGTAAGAATCTCAATGTTTTTGATCCAAAGTTGAGAGTCAAGAATCAAGCTTTTGACCTCCTTTGCACCACTAGCATTCTGCCAACTCTTCCACCAAATATCTAAAACAACAAATTGTTGCAAAGCTTTAAGCATATTCTCTTAACAAGTTGGTACAATAAAGTTATATGCAAAACGTGTAGCAAAGTCTTTAGGTGTCACCTTTTAAAAAGTAGCAACCAGCTTAGGCTTTTTAACCATGAACATACAATGCTTTCACAAGCTTTTACATATGGCTTCACCCAACCCAACTCTACAATGTTCTTTAGTAGCAAATTTAAATAGTGGCAAACACAATGCCCATGCACTATAGTTGGAAATTCTACTTGCATCTTTTCTCCCATACTTACAAAGTTAGAACCATTATCAATAATGAGTTGAACAATATTCTCTAGTCCAACATCAAGAATAATAGGCTTGAGCTTATTCTATCATAGTTTTTACTATGACTCGACATGTACTTTGGGGTTTGACTGTTGTTATCCCTAGATGTAGTAGAAAATAGGTCCGTTTAGTGCACTTGGGTATCTAGTGATGGTCCGACCGGGTGTCATTAGGTATTTACAAGAAACTCTAGGCAAAGCTAGAACTTACCTTTTAGAAAAATTTCTCTCAGTTTGACATTAGATTTTTTCTAGTATAGCTTGTCAAAACGACCGCTAGGGTTGACCTAACCCTAGGTAATACCGTTAGGTTTAGGGTTAGAGTTAGGCATCTCATTTCATCAAGGGCTAGCATTTCCGTGCTAGCCCACTTACTCACTTAGGAAAACGGGGGGGTCCGTCACATAAATAAAGTAGAGTATATGTAGTGAGGCTTCATGGGTTTAAAAGAGAGCTCATTAAACTAAGCTAAACTTGTGTCGTCAAGGTGCAACACTTTGTTGTGCCGCCCAAACTTTCATACGACATGGGTAGGTCTCACCTTTGGGTTAGATTATCCTTATCGTTGGTAGGATTTCGCATTTGTGATAGGGGTATGTTACTTCCAAGGAGTTGATTAAATTCCTTGGGCTAAAAAACTTACTCGCAAGCTCAAAGGCATTCCCTGAGTCCATGTTCTGTAGAACTAGTGGTTGAGGCCTTGCTCTGGCCACCTCAACCATGCCAAGCTAGAAACGACACTTATAACTCGGCTCATCCGCATATCCTGATTCACAAGGTGAGCCTCGTTTGTGGACTTGGTCAGTTAGGGACTTAAGTTCTTAAGGGTTAGGTTCTTAATACGGGATCTAGAGAGGGGATTCTAGGGTTGGCACCTGGCAAGCCGCCTTTGTGGCACCATGTAAAAACTCTGACATATTTCATAGCCATGTTCCATCTAAAGCATCAATAGACTTTAAAAAGACTGTTCCATGTATATTCATAGCCAAGAAGTTGACAATGAATCCTTCTCAAGAGCATTGCCATGCATGAGTTATAACCAAACTTCTTCCAACCATCCCTTACAACTTGTAAACAAGCTTGCAAATTCATATACTCTTCATTTAGATGTCTCATTTAAATCATTACAAACTTTGGAGATATAACTAGGAGAACTATAACTAGGTCTTGCTTTATTAACAGCCCTGAGCAGTCCCATAAATGAACCTTCTTACTACAACATCAACCTCAATAGAAGCTTTATTTTGCGCATTGTAGTCAAGTTTGCTTGCATATGGCCTCTTGACATCGAGGAAGTGCTCCTCGAAATTGTCTTACATGTTGTAAAACCCTTTGGTATGCATGCTTCCAAAAGAGCTTCCAAGTTCATTAGAGAAAACCGGATTCCTTGAAGATACCCCAGCAAATGCCCAAGAAATTTATTTAGACTGCCCATTCAGGGCATTTCTTACAACCGGAACAGTTTGCTGTGGAACACTAGTTGAAGCTGCCCTAGTTTGAACGTGCTAACTGAGGGATGTCATAGCCACACCAACATTTCCATTAGATCCCACAGCCTATTCATGTGAAGTCTTGAGTAACTTGCCATCCAAGTTTATATACTACACTGCTGTAAACATTGGAGTTCCGCCAATTTTTGGTGGATCACAAGATATATACTCTTTAGAAAAGAGAGCACGCATCTCCTGATGGATATTTGGAGGAACACAAGGGCACATCTCAATTTGTTCACCTGGAACTTGAGTCAAAATTAATGTGCTTTTAACCACTTCAAAACTCTTTCATATTCCTTGTTGCAATACTTACATGTCCAATGGCTTTGTCGATGACCTCGAATATAGTTTTCTCCCAGAACAGGTGTCTCCTCCTTCCCGGACGGTCACTCATCTCCACAGTGTGAAAGATTTGAAATCTTTTCAAATATTCTGTATATAATACTTTAGGTTTCGAACATGAGTTCGCGAACTCAATATAATACTTTAGGTTTCGAACCTCTCAAGGCTCAAGGCTTGGGCGCTCAAGGGTAGGGCTAATGTCGAAGAGGAAATGGCAGGATGACGTGAGTGAACTGCACCAGGAGCTGGTAGATTTGTTCGCTGGGCGAGGTCCCGAGTTTCTATGGGACACAAGCATCCGCTTGCAGCTCAGGTGGCCGAGTCTCCAAATCGCTTCTGGACTTGATGAGCATTACTTCTACATTGGCCGGGCAGGTGCCAAAGCGCTCTTTGAAGCAGTATCGCGGCTCTCTCCTGGTAACGTGATGCAGATCCTCGGTGCGAAGGGCTCCGGGAAGAGCACCGTCATGGCCACGATCGCTGCGTTTCTCCATGGGAATGGGAAGTGGTGTGTACATCAGCGGCCACGAGTTCACATTTTCGCCTGTAATTGCTTTGCGGCAGGCTTTGTTGCTGTGTTACTCGGGAGATGAAGAGAAGCCTGAAGTGGCCGAACTCTTGAGAGTGGATAATCTGCCTGACCTGGTGGAGTGGTGCACCTACAGATCTCTGTTGCTTGTTGTGGATGATTGGGATAAGGTGGAAAAGCAGGAAGATTGCCGCAATGCCCTGATGTCAGCGCAAATTGGCAATATTCTCTTAAGGATTTCCTCGATCAACAGCAGGGAACGTTACGCGTGGGAGACAAGCGATAAGGCTAGCGATTACATTCGAACGGAAGAGTTCGATGGGCCTTTCACTCAACCGGAGCTTCAGACATGGCTCTCACATGCAGAGTTATCCAGGACGAGTCTGAAGAAGCTGGATTACTTTACTGGTTGCATGCCGCAGCTGATGCGTTTCTATGCGGAATGTAGAGACGACAACGAGTTTATGCAGAGGTTATCGCAGCCCGTGACTAACAAGATACATAGCGAGCTAGGAGAGAAGCTCAAGGACAAGGAAAGCGTGGAAGCTGCTCTAGAATTGGTGACAAGCCACGACGGTCTTGCAATCCAGCGTTGCTGGGGGAATGAAGCTGTCGTGCTTCTTTAAGGTGGGAATACCGTTACCGTATCCTGTGCCCTTACCTACGGTCTGTGGCGAAAAGATGATGATCTGGATGAAGGATCAAGGTGGAGAAGCGGCTGCTAGTGGATGATATACAGGTCTGGATTGCAGCTATTCAAACAGCTTGAAGCCGATGTGGGTGCTAGAAATCCTGCCCGGATTGGGTGGAACGTGGAGGGCTTGGTCATTGGGCGATCCGAGTTCAGGGACAGGTGCTTCCGGAGTATCCGTTTGCGGTTTACAGGACTATGGTCGTAACAAGGAGCTGGAGGTCTCAGGTCGCTGAAGAGTGATATTTTGAGGCATGGTGTCTTGCTGGGTCCTGTAGCCTTCAACGAGAAAGCGTGGATATTGTCTACATCATACTCAAGGAGGGCGTTCTGCATATCATAGCTCTGCAGATATCAGTTGCTCAGTGGAAGACGAGGGAGGGCAAGAAGTCCCATGAAACTTGGAGGAAGGAAGTTCTGCCGAAATGGAAGCCAGAGGGGTCAGTGTTCAGACCAAGTTTCTCTACCTTATGCCCGCAGCAGTAACGCTGGAAGATATCTCCAACGTGGAAGTGAGGAAGTTTTCAGAAATCTGTCCGCGACTGCTTCCTCGACGCCCTTACGCTGGACGAGCCTCCGCCTATGCAGAAATCCGCTAAAAGAAGTGTGCGGGCACCAGGAAGGATGGAGGGAATTGTGTCAAACCTCGATATGTCTAGACTGCAAGTTGAAGGCTATTGTCCGTGCAAATGGTTTTGCTATAAAATCATATTAACCCAGTAGTACATTTTCTAGAGATTCTATAAAGAGACTTATATAAACGAGTTAAACTATCTATTATAAAATGTATAATAAATATCGAATGTACTCACAGCCCTTTTCTTCAAGAACTCAGTAACTTCCGTCACCGTTTGTATATCATCATCCACAGTCTTGTACGGACCCTCTTCCGTACTACCAACATCCTCAAATCCGGTAGCAATAACCGTCACTCTAATCATCCCCTTAAACTTCTCATCAATAACAGCCCCAAATATAACATTTGCATTTACTATGCAACCACGTTGACTTCATGCAAAGTTAACTCCGGTCCACCTGTCACATTGTAGACGGACTCCCATTGGTTTGACGGAATGTCGGAGGAGAGGAGACATAACTGCCGATTGAGCGACAGTCTCGGCCCTGTCTTTTCCTGTTCCCCAGCATGGCCCTCCCAGCCATAACCGCTCTGACGTCAGAAAAGTCAACCCGGGACAGTGATTCCCTGAACACCTTGACGGAGAATGTCGTCGGCTACACCGAAAGCGTCGACAATGGACGTGCTGGTTGCAACGGTCTGTCGTTTGGGACCACAACAAGTGTGTCGGATGACTGTGTACCTCTTCTGCTTCCGTTGCCCTTTTCTTGTGGTTACGATTCCTATAGTTAGAGCACCCATCGCCTTGGCTAATCTTGCTACGACTGGTCCTGTATATCCGACATATATACACATAACATATGCATATGTACATGTGTCGGAGTATGGACATACACATGAAACTGTGTAACGTATACGTGCAAGTCTATGCATGCATACTAGATATGGAGAATAGAAAGGGCTATGTATACATATGCATGTATATATGTATGCTCCATAGTAATATGCAATATAGACTGTATACTGTTACACGCCTACCTGCACCGGATCCAGTACCACCACCCATTCCAGCAGCAATAAAAATAAGATCTACACCTTCCAATGCCATGAATAGCTCTGCCAATGACTCTGTTGCTGCTTCTTCACCAACCTCAATCCTTCCACCTAAAACCAACATGAATGTTACGTAGTGTGTTGTCCCTTTGTTCGAAGTTCCTAAAAGTATGCTTATAACATCTCTCTCTCTTTCTACTCACTTAGATTCGCTTACATAAGCGTTCAGAATATATATAATGTACAACTTAACTAAGTGAGTACATCTTTCCACCCCGTGTGTGTGTGCGTATGTGGGAAGAAACACACACGCATTTGTGTGTGTGCATGCGTGTGTGTACGTATACGCACCTGCACCCTACCGAAGGTAGCTTCTTTTCCAATTTGCAACTTGTTGGGGGCTATGGAGCGGTTTAATGCTAGAGCATCTGTATTTACGGCCCAAAACTCAACATTAGGAAGTTTAGCGCTAACCATCTGGTTAATTGCATTGCATCCGCCACCTCCAACTCCCACCACTTTAATTACGACCCTGCCTGCCATGTTTACCATTCGATGTTTTTACGTCTATAATTTTGCTCTGATCTGCTGCATAAAACTAATTTTTTAAAACAAATAAACACATGTATGTACATATGTTTAAGTATATGCAAAGGTTTGATTATAATTATATATGTGCATATATTTTGAGGCGTACGTATTGTATAGCTATGTTTCTACTTAATATTGCTGACATATCCTTACGGTCTTATAAAATCATCCAATATTGTCGGTGTATAAAGATGTATATATATCTGCGTGTTGAGTATATAGTATATACATGTCCACACAACACACACACATACGTGCATATGTGTGTGTGTCTATGTATATATTATATATATATATATATATATATATATATATATGTATGTATGTGTATATATGCATAGAATTACATATGCTTGTCTTTGGTGTGTTTGCATACACGTATACGAAACCGTAGAGAAGTTGATTTGTCATTTGATGAAGTCAAGACTTGCAATCTATATATTATAAATGTATGTGCTGCTAGTGGCATGATTTTCGATCTCTTTAATCTTATGTGCAAATACATGTCTGTCTATATTTTTCTCATAACATACATGCATCACAGATTTATGTCCATATATGTATATATGATTATATGTATTATGCATAAACATTTATGCATGTATAGAAACATGCGTATCAGGGTGTGTGTGTGTGTGTGAGCAAAATTTGCCAACCAGTTTGTCAATGTGCACACACACACACACACATTAATGTGTATTACCTGGAAACCTTGCCGCAGAATCATGAATTAACATCTTCAATCACAGGAATCACTCTACTTATGCAAACTTTAAACCTGCTCCTACATTCGTGACCCCGATATCCCATGAATCCACAGAATCCCGCCTGTGCACTACCTTGTACGGATAAAACTCCAGATGGGGTGTACGACATTGGCATGGAGTAGATGGGTTCTTCGTGGTTGAGCATGAAACAGCGGGCCTTGGTGGATTCCCCATGCTTATTTATCTCTTTTGAAAATCTGAAAATATGCACAGGAATATTATCTAGTTCTTAAATATTCTAGAATCATTCTATGTTGTCGTATATATATACCAAAAGTCTTGGATCCTCTCTCTCACATGTGCATTGTGTTGCTATGTGAATCTGAACTACAACAGGCACGTACACATATATACAATCTATATACTGTATTGTATATACATCTGTCTATGTATGTTCGTCCTGGTGTGAAACATGAAGTGGATCCAATAATAAGAAATAATAATAAAAGATGCTAAATTATATTGCTATTAATGATTATTATACATCAGAATTATATGATAAAAAAAAATTACAAATGTGTAAGTGTACGTGGCTACTTAATACATCATAAATGAGTTAATGTTCTAACCATACATCTCCCTTTAAAATATAAATTATTGAAAATACCTTAACCTAAATAATCGTCGATGATGCATTATTTCTGTTAACTCGAGGGTTGACATGTGTCAACACATAACATCATCATCTCGTTTAAACTATAACCCGTAACCTACGATAGAACCGAACCAAACCAAATGAGTCCAACGACCTATCCAATTCCTAAAGTTTCTCACATATAAGTTTGAACAAGCTCATGTTCTGACCTCACCATATAGACGTGCTCCTGAATATGCCCCATGATATAATAGGAATGACTAGAGTGTAAACCCTGTAGAATTACAAAGGATAACATATTCGATAGCTAAGTTTGAGCAGCCAAATTATATCTTTAGTAACAACACAAGTGTGTGCCATAGTTGAACATGTAAATTCTTAAGGCTATGGTTGTAAAAATAAGCTCACGATTACACAGTGCGCTTTATGAGAGGGCCTTGTTAATGAGCACAACCATTAGACATGTTGGCACACCTAAAATAAACACTCCCAACGAAGTGTGTCAAAACGCACACCAAAACTTAGGCAAGGGTTACATGCACCCCGGCCGGAACGTTTTTTAGGGGGAGGGATTAAAACCCATTGTTACATACCGCCCCTTACTGCCATGGCAAAGAAAGTGGATCCAAGTGAAACTAATTAATAATCTATTGCCACCCACAAGCGAGTCCAAGAAAGCTTTGAGGAAGAGAAAACAATTCTTCATGGCAACATATCTATGCATGAAATTGCCATTGATGCTACTCCTTTTCATTTTTTACTTTTCAAGTAACTCCTACGTCCTCTTTTACCTCTCCTATATCTGACTCTCATGTTTCTTTTTTCAATCCCTTCTCTCCCTTCTACTTCTTCTTTGTCATCCAATTATCACTCATTTCATGACATTTTTTATAAGCACAAAGTTGTAATTCTTCTTATTCACAGGTCCTACGACTGTCTTATCGACCTTACGAAGGGGAAGACTTCACCATTTGAACCAATTTATGCCCTGTCACTTACAAAATTGGAGGTTTTTCGCTAGTACATTGAGGACAATTTGGCATCCAACTTCATTCATCACTCAAAGTCCCCTACAGGATATCTTCTTTGTTAAGAAGAAAAATGAAAGTTTGTGTTTGGTTGTGGACTACATGGGTTTGAATCAAGTCACCATCTGGAACTGGTACCCATTGCCATTGATTCCAGAATTTCTTGATTGGCTACGAGGAGCAAAGGTGTTCACTAAGATCGACTTATGAGGGGCCTACAATCTTGTACGGATTCATCTAGGCGATGAGTGGAAGACTGCCTTTCGTACAAAGTATGGACATTTCGAGTACACGGTGATGCCTTTTAGACTTACAAATGCACCAGCCGTGCTTGAGCATATGGTGAACGACATCTTTCGCGACTTTTTGGACCAGTTTGTGGTGATTTACCTCAATGACATTTTAATTTTCTCCAAGGACCAAGCGGTACATTACAAGCATGTACGACTAGTTCTACAGAAGCTTTGTCTATATGCAAAGTTGGAGAAGTGTTTTTTTGACAGGGATACTGTGGAGATCTTGGGCTACATCATCTCTCATGTTGGCGTTTCCATGGACATGCATAAGGTGAAGACTATCGTGGAGTGGGAGAGGCCCAAGTCTATACGAGACGTACAATGTTTCCTTGGCTTTGTAAACTTCTATAAGTAATTCATACAGGACTTTTCCAAGCGTGTACTTCTACTCACGAAACTCACCAAGTGCACATGGGATTTCTTTGGTCTGATAAGGCGGAACATGCACTCAAGGACGCCTCCAATTTTAGCACATCCTGATCCTTCTCCTCCCTCCTTTGTTGAAGCAGATGCTTCAGACTTTGTAGTAGGTTCTATCCTATCACAAGTTGGAGAAGACAAATTACTCCATCTTGTAGCCTTTCACTTTCGCAAGTTCCTTTCGGCGGAGATCAATTACGAGATTCATGACAAGGAACTCAAAGCCATTGTGAATTCATTCAAGGAGTGGCAGCACTTCCTAGAAGGTGCTGCACATCCTGTACAGGTTCTTATGGATCATAAGAACTTGGAATTTTTTTAAACATCTCAAGTTCTCAATTGGCGATAGGCTAGGTGGGCGAAATTTCTATCACATTTTGATTTTGTCATTGTCTACAAGCCTAGTTTTTGGAATGACAACATGGATGCATTGTCTAGGCGCTCTTACCTTGCACCGACCCCGAGCGATCCTGCATATGACTGTTAAAAGCAAGTATTGTTGGCTCTTGATCTATTTCGGCTTGCGGCACTACATGTTCATCAAGCTCCAGCAAATTCAACACTTCTATAGGACATCCGTTTGCAATTGGTTATAAACAACTTGGTAAAGAATGTGTTCTCACACATTAGTCCTGACATTGTAAGATCCTTTTCCTCCAGTTCCTGTACAGACTACAAGTTGTTTGCCATAAAGGACAGACTCTTGTACTGGAAGGTCTTCTATACATTCATGTTGGTGTTTACAGGACTCGTGTGGTACAAGATTGTCATGATACCCCGCCTACATAACATTTTGGTATGGCCGAGACAATTGAGTCGGTGACTCGCAACTATTGATGGCCTGGGTTGCGAGGTTTTGTGGAAAAGTTTGTACGAAGTTGTGACACCTGCAACAGGTCAAAGATGCCTCGTCACACGCTCTTTAGTCTTCTTTGTCATCTTCTTATTCCCTTTGCTCCTTGAAGATCCATTTCTATGGATTTCCTCATAGATCTTCCTCCTTCTCATGGATTTGATGTAGTTCTTGTGGTGGTTGATCGTTTCATTAAACAAGCTCATTTCCTACCATGTAACAAGATGGTTATAGGCCAGACAACTGTTAAGTTGGTGATCTGCGAAGTGTTCCGACATCATGGTCTTCCTGAGAGCATTATTTCTGATTGAGGCCCACAATTCATGTCTAGATTTTGGCGAGATCTTCTTTGGAGTTTACAAGTTAAAGTGGATCTTTCTTCAGGATATCATCCACAAACTAATGGGCAGTTAAAATGCATGATTCAGACCTTGGAGCAGTATCTTCGTTGCTTCATTAGTTACCAACATGACAACTGGTTGGACCTTCTTCCTATAGCGGAGTTTGCTTACAACAACTTCATTCACGCATCTACATGCCAGACACCTTTTTTCACTTTTACAGGCTACCATCCATGTTTTGACTTTGTTCCTCATGCTTCTCCTTCTTTCGCTCCTGCAGTACAGGATCGTCTCCAGCATCTTCATTAGGTACAAGATGATTTCCGAGTTCATCTTTAGCAGGCACAAGAATTGTATAAACGTCATACTGATGCTCATCGTCAGCCAGCACCTACATACAAAATTGGTGATCTCGTGTGGCTTTTTCGTCGGCATATTCGCACTAACAGGCCTTTTCCTAAGTTGAATTGGGCCCTTACAGAATTGCGGCTGAGGTCAATCCTGTAGCTTTCTGACTAGAGCTACCATCTACTGTAAAACTTCATCCTGTGTTCCACACCTCTTTGTTAAAACCGTATCATCCTTCTTTTCTTCCTGGTCATGCTTCTTCTCTTCATGGTTGTGCTTCTTCTCTTCCCCCTCTTGTGGTTATTGACGATGAACTTGAGTACAAAGTTGTAGCCATCCTTGATTCTCATCTTCATCGCCGCCAACTTCAATACTTGGTGGATTGGAAAGGTTATTTGCCTACCAATCGCACTTGAGAACCTGCATCCAATTTACTCCATGTTTCTTCCAAGGTTGTTGCTTTCCATCGACGTTATCTTGCTAAACCAGGTCCCAAGACTTGTGGAACTCGTCCTTAGGGAGGAGGTGCTGTCACGACCTGATATAGGATACAAGATACAGAATGCAGGATGCAGGATACATGATACGGGATATAGGATATGCCTACAGGATATGCCTACAAGATATGCTTATAAGATATGCCTACATGATATACCTACAAGATATGCTTATAGAATATATCTATAGGATAAGGGACATTAATTTTAGCTCATGACTAGATTAGCTCTTTGAATATATTTTTAGCTCATGCCTAGATTAGCTCTTGGAGTTGTGAGCATAAAAGCTCCAACCTAATTATTGTATAATTAGTTATTATCAACATCAATCATTTTATGATCATTCTTGTCTTGTTCTTGTTTTGCTCCTTATCTCTTGTTCACATCTTATCTAGTTCTTGTCATGCTCTCGTCTTGCTTCTAGTTCTTGTCCTGCTCTTGAGTCAAGCTTCCTTGCTCTTAGATCGTGGCTTGACATATGTTGCCAGGTTTAAGGCCTTTAGTAAACCCATCTTAAGGATATGTTATTGCAAATTCATTTACCAGTGTCGACATTGGTACCGACATAATATGAAGATAACCTTTCCTATTGAGTGCATCAGTTACCACATTGTCTTTTCCCGCTTTATATTTGATTTCATGTCAAAATCAAGCTAATTTTTGTTGCCATCTAGCATCCTTTGATAATAACTTCGGTTATGTTTTGAAATATCTTAAAGTTACACTATCTGTCAAAACCACAATCCCATGACTTAGAAGATAATGCCAATGTCAAAGGAAAATCACTCGGGGACTCATATGTTTGGGATTTGATGGCTTTCGTGATAGAGCATCATAGTAGTCCTTGTTAATAATCACACACATAAAGAAAAGAAAAGAAAAAAAGGGAAAATATTAGATGAAACTCATGACATAAAATATACACTAACTAATTTTTATATTTCACATAAGAGCACACACAAAATAATTTCATCACACATATTTATAAAGTAAGAAAAGAAAAAAAAACCTCTATATCCCTATGTGCTCAAACCCTTGAGCATGGTTCCTTATATATTCAAAATAATATAAAGAAAGTATATAGGTAGGGTAGGGGTGCAAGAGAGAGTGTAAGATGGGGGTTACATAAAAATAATGGTAGGAGGTTATGGAAGAAGGTGGGTTTGACCCATAAATGGTGGGGGTTATGGAAGAAGGTGACTCGACTTTGACTTGGGAAGTTGACAAGGAAGATGCATGGAAGAAGATAAAGAAATGTGCATAGTTAAAGCAAGCACTAACTATATATATTAATTTTGACTAGTTTGACCATACATGAAAAGACAAAGAAGGGGAATAATAAAGTGAAATATAGACGTATAAATACAAGTAAAAGACTAGTCCACTACATGCATACCAGGGGTACTAAGGTGATGGTCCAAATTTTTCTGTGACATAAATTTCACCCAAACAATGTGCATTGCCACGCAATGTGGGTTGTTTGACAACTAGTAGCTATTGCCAAACATAAAAGCGCTTCAACCTGTAACCATTAATCTGTGTGCCATGGTGTTTTCCATTCAAGTTTGCTAAAAGATATGACCCATTCTTATAAGCCTTCACAATGATGAAAGGCCCATCCCATCTTGATAAGAACTTCTTTGAGAAGGTCTTATCCAATCAACTATCATATCGCATTACTAAATCACCCACCTAAAGTGATTGTTCTTAAATCTTCTTATTAAATTTGGCCTTGCATTGCCTCCACAAGTTGCAAGGCTTGTCTTTGTGATTCATCCATGTTCTTCAACTGAACCAACCTTGCATGCAAGTCCTCACCATCTCCAAGCCCATGCCTCAATGCTAGATGTAAGCTCGGTATTTCCAGCTCAATTGGGAGTATTACTTTTATACCATAAACTAATTGAAATGGTGTGTATTTGGTAGCAACTTCGTGTGTTATCTTGAAAGCCCAAGTGTTGCTTGTAATCACTTGTCCCAATCCTTCTTATGATCCACCGCAAGCTTAGCTAATATATTGCACAACACTCCATTAGCTTGAGGGTAATAATTTGCTGATTGTCATCGTGTGATGGACAATTGAGAAAGAAAAAGCTCCACCACTTCATTGTAGAAATGAGAATCATGATTTATTATTATCTCTAATGGACACCCAAACTTGGTGATAATGTTCTAGATGATGAAATTTGTTGCGATCTCCTTGGTACAAGCTTGAACAGAGATTGCTTCCACCCACCTCATGCAATAGTTAGTACCCCACAATAATGTATCTCTTTTGGGAAGAAGCCACTGGCAAGGGATCACAAAGTCTATTCTCCACTTCTCGAATAGACATGTTGGTAAAATAGGATGCAAAGGTCTCTTGTACAACACTCTTCTTCCAAAAGTTTAACAAACTTGGCAAGTCCGACACCACTATTTAACATCCTTGAAGAGGGTCAGCCAATAATATCTTGCATTGATTATCTCCTTGGAAGTATAGTCGTGCGAGAAGTGTCCACCGTAAAATCCTTCATGACATTGCTCCATGATCTGTTTTCTCTCCTAATGACCCATCGCTTGTCGAAGCACACCATCTCGTCCTATTTTATAAAGTAACTCACTCATCACCATATAGGGTTGAGATTGTCGCATGATCTTCTTTTCTTGGTTGTTGTACAACCTTTTAAAAACTTTCCATCCATTAAGAAATTGAAGACTTCTTAATAATCCTCCATGTTGGCTGAAAGAGCACAAACCTTCAAGAGATAATGGAACTTTTCAATGCCACCAACATTTCTGCTAAACCTGCTCTTATGCTCTTCTCATGTTGTAACTTGAAATTGTACTTAGCTAAGATCGTGATCCACCTAGAAAACTTCCCTATGAGCCCAGGCTTGTTGGCAATGTACTTAAGTGCTACATTGTTGATGAGGAAAACAAGTGGCACCACCACAAGTAATGATTGAACTTCTTTGCTGCATATATGATTGCTGCAGCTTGCTTCTCTAACAATGGGTAGTTGAGCTCTGGCCCTTGTAGTTGTTTCCTATATAATAAACAGGAAACAAATATCCGCTTGTTCCCTTCTACATCATGATCATAGCGATCAAAACTTCTCCACCGCTAAGATTGACATAAAACGATTCCTCCCATTTAGGTGCCACCAAAATTATTGTGAACTTAGTGCAATTTTGAGTTTCTCAAACAATGTTTGACATGAAATGTCCATTGAAATGTGACTCCCTTGTGAAGTAGCCGATTTAACGGATATGCCATTTATATGAATCCCTCCATAAATCTACAATAGTACCCTACCAACCCTACAAACTTTCTACCTCTTTGACACAAGTCGGAGCTAGTAACATGAGTAACTTGTCCACCTTGTCTTGACTAGGCTCAATGCCATCCTTTGAGATCACATATCCCACTAAGGTGCCCTTAGTATTACCAATCTGACATTTTTTTTGGGTTTAAGCATTCTTTTGCATCATCTATCCTCTAGAATGTTAGTCGTACCTTCTCCAAGTGGCTCATCTTATCGCTATAAATGCAAAAGTTGTCGAGGTAAACCCTAATGAATGAACCAAGATATGGTTCAAACACCTTGTTCATCAACCATATGATATGCACATTTAAAGAGGTATATCTACCACCACATCCACAATTGGTGCCATAGCATTCATATTAGATTCTTCTTATTATCACATGTACATTCTGCATCACCTCATCCTCACCACTAGGACGTACCTTCTTTGCACGAGTACTAATCCCTTGTCAAAGCTCCTTCCTTAAGCTTGGGCATTTTGATAATAATTGTGCAACTATAATGTTGGCACGAGCATCTCCTAAATCATTGATAATTGAATACTCCTTTTGCCCCTTGCCAATCCCCATATCTTGTATACCAATCTTACGTTGTGACTTTCTTCATTTTCTTCTTACTTGCACATGTCTCCATTGGCTCAGGTTGCTTAGCTTATTGCTCCCCTCTGGCTCTCTTAAGACCTAAGAGATCTAAGTCACCTTGCTTGGTTGTTAACCCACCAAATGAACACTAAGTTGGTCCCTTTGTTGTGGTGCATGAGTTGGTTGAGGTTTCTAAAGACACTCATTTGCATAATGTCCCACCTGTTTACATATAAACATGTCACATGTGGTCGTGGTTGTTGACATTTGGGGCATAGTGTCCTTGTTGTTTACAAATGTAACAAGTGACATTAGCTCAATCCCTAGGTGGCCTTGGAGGTTTTGGTCATGTCAACTTTACTTAAAACAAATGCAACTTGAGCTCATTGAGATTCGAGGTCAATTTGGTGATACTACTCTCCAACTCAGATAATTTGACTAGAACGGTTGTAGGAATTACAACTTAAGATGTTTGTAAAATTGGTGCCAACCTTGGTTGTGGTGCTACCGTTGAGATTGAGGCTTCATCATGATCCATGAGAAGTGCCTTCTTTTTTATAACAATCTTCATAGCTTCTTATAAGTTACTAGGATTTTTGTTCTTTACCTTCTTGTGTAATATTTGCTTCAATCTAATAACAAACTTGTTGAACACCAACGCATCTATCTCGACAGCTGGCTTGGACTTCTTAGATGCATCCTCTAGTCCTTTGGAGGCCTCCACTCCCAAACCGCTTCATAGCTTACATTGGAACTCCAACACACACTTACTGAATGCCTTCACATTCTCTTCTTCATTTTGCCTCAATTGATTCAATTGCTTCATAACCTTATCCAATGTCTCTGACTTCCATTCTTTCCCAAAAAAGCCTCACTCAACCTTTCCCAACTAGCCTTAACATCACTAGTTTGATGCTCAAACCACTTCAATGATCCATCCTCTAAAAGAATGGTAGAAGTTATGTCCAAGTGGTAAAACTTCTATCTCTATTTGAAATACATGCTCATTTAAATGAACATAAATACCAATCTACATCCTCATTTTGCAAACCATGATATACTGGAATAGACACCATTTCTACAAGTGTAAAAATGGCAAAGGTTTCACCTAATTATAAGTAGATGAAATGATGTCACTTTGATGAGGCAATGCCCCCTTTGTGCAAGCTTGTCAGTCTCTAGATTCTCTCTTCGGGGAACATGCTTTATCTCAAAAGTATTGAACCCCCTTTTGAGATCTTGAACATGTTCAGAAAGCACCAACAACTCAAGCTTTCTCACCTTCCATTGACCTTGCACTTTGTTCACCATCAACTTAAAGTCACCAATTGCAACCATGTTCTTTGCTCCTTGTCTTCTTGCCTCCTTCAATCCTCAAATCAATGCAAAATACTTTGCTTGATTGCAAGAATTAACACTAGAAGTTGGTTTAGAAATTTTAATTTGCTTTCCTACTGGATCAATTAACACGACCCCTACACTCACAACTTGCTTCTTTGGCTTGTATGCTTCATCAAAATTAACTTGCCACATTAAAAATCACAATCAAACCTCTCACAATATGCACAATACTCTTGCTTCACCAAACTCCACACTTCACACTCCACAAGATTCCCAAAGACTTGGATGAACTTAACGAGATACCATTACAACCGCTATGTGATGATCGATGTATGAAAGATCCATACACAAACGATGTGCTTCATCGATATCACTACTATTGCATGGGTGTCAAATCTTGATCCATGCTCGGTTCACTTCTCGCCTCTTCAAAAGTACATTCACAATTGCAAGTTGTATTTCAAACTTGAATTCTTTAAATTTCCATGCTTAAATGACCACCAACTTGTTATTTAAGCAAACCCATGTGAATGCTCAAAACAACACTTCAATATCTGATTTTGAAGAAACCTTGAAAGCTGAAAGAACCTTCTCTAAAAAGGACGCTTAGGTTCATGAAAATTCATAATCAACTCACATTAACATTCCATGCTCACCGCACCAAAAACATGTCGAAGATAATCACTTGGGGACTCATATGTTTAAGATTTGATGGCTTTAGTGATAACGCATCATAATAGTCTTTGCTAATGATCACACACATAAAGAAAAGAAAAGAAAAGAAAGGGAAAACATGAAATAAAACTCATGATACAAAAGATACACTAATTAATTTTTATATTTCATCATAAGAACACACAAAATAATCTTATCACATTTATTTACAAAGTAAAGAAAAGAAAAGAGGAAACTAAAGACTCTCCTCTATCCCCATGTTCTCAAACCCTTGAGCCTTGGTTTCTTATATACCCAAAATAATATAAGGTAAAGTAGGGATGTAAGAGAGGGTGTAAGATGAGGTTTACATAAGAATAATGGTAGGGGGTTAAGGAAAAAGGTGGGTCAAGGCTTGGTCAAAGCAAGTACTAACTATATGCATTAACATAATAATGTTGACTAGTTTGACCATGCAAGAAAAGACAAAGAAGAGGAATAGTAAAGAGATGTATAAATACGAGTAGAAGATTAGTCCACTACATGCATACCAGGGAGTTTTTACCTAGTGCTAAAAGGTGGCTTGCCATATGCCAACCTTGGAATCCCCTCTTTGGAAACCCCACGAAATCTGGTAAAGTAACCCACCCCAACCCTTAGGAGCTTAAACCTCAATTGACCAAGTCCACGAACTAGACTCACCTTGTGAATTAGGATACACAAATTAGCCGGGCTATAGGTGTCGTTCCTAGCTTGGCATGATTGAGGCAGTCGGAGCAAGGTTTCAACCACTAGTTTTGCGGAACGTGAACTTGGGCAATACCTCTGAGCTTGCAAGTAGGTTTTCAAACCAAGGAATTTGACTAACTCCTTGGAACTGATGTACCTGGTCACAAAGGCAAGATCTTGTCAACGATAAGAATAATCTAACTCAAAGGTGGGACGTACCCCTATCATGTGGAAGTTAGGGCGGCACAACAGAGGGTTGTGCCTGACAACACAAGCTTAGCTTGCACCGGTAAGAGGTTAACAAGCTTTCTTTTGAACCCATGAAGCCTCACCACACATACTCTACCTTATTTATGTGACGGAGCTCCCCTTGTTTTCCTAAATGAGTAAGTGGGCTAGCACGAAAATGCTAGTCCTTAATGAAATGAGATGTCTAAACCCTAACCCTAAACCTAACCCCTAGAGGGAGTAGGGCAAACCTAGGGTTAGGTCAACCCTAGGGGTGTCCTTAACTCTTTTTGATAAGCTATACTTTTTACGGAAAACCTAATGTCAAACCAGGGGAGAGTTTTCTAGAAGGTAAGTTCTAACTTCGTTTAGAGTTTTTTGTAAATACCTAATGACACTCGGCCGGACCATCATCAAATACTCAAGTGCACTAAGCGGGCCTATTTCCTACTACATTTAAGGCTCATCACATAACTCAGTAGGTACCAACAGTCAAACCCCAAAGTAAAGGGTCAAGTCATAGTAAGAACTATGATAGTGATGGTCTAAATTTTCCCATGACATCGATCTACCCATTTTGGTACATTTCTATACACAATCTATTAGTTACCTGTTAATATGACCATGGTTAATTTTTCTAAGTATAAAAAAAAACCACATATTTGCTCCTTCATTTGCCCTGTGGAATTGCATCCACCATGGGTGCATGCAAATGCGCTGAACTTCTTGTGGTTGTTGATTATGCTTTTCAACTTGCACACTTGTTCAAACTTATGCAAGTGTTGGTTGGTGTCTTCGCCCTTTACTCTCGGAAGGGCACTATCACTATGCTCTCTTACATTCGATTCGATGTGCAAGCTAGTAAGGTTACTGGGTCTACTCCTGTGGCTTCCCAATGCTCTTAGGAAGTATTTTGGTCTAGTCCCTCTGTTTCGGACGTGTTGAGGTCCTTGTCTTGGTACTTTGTGGGTACCTTCTTCCTCCACACAAATGCCCTTCCATCCAGGGTTGGTGATGAGGATGGGCTCCTCCTAATTGTCCCTCAGGGGTCCCCTTTGTGGGACCAACATATCTATTGGCGGCATGGCACTCCTCAACTAGAAGGTATCCTCTCATCCAGCAATTGTCTTGGCAAGACTATGTGACATTGTGGAACCCCCTCATAGTGTCATGATGATCATAGTTGCCAGGGTGGATTCTCCTTGCCTTGAGACGGTATCCCCTTGTCTCTTGGTTATCATGGTTTTGTTTTACGCCTTTGTAGAATCCCCTTGCATGATCAGTATGATCTCGCTTCCCTAGGCAAATTCCCCTCTCCCTAGGAAGGAATCCCCTCGTCCCTAGCCTAGAGTGACCACTGTGTCCCCTCATCGATGCTCCTTCCCAGTCTATCAGCTCATTGATGTCCAATTGCCTTCTTGTGGGTGTAAACTCCTAGTACGCAAGTCTCTTCGTCGATGCTTGGTGCCCCTCCCTGTGGGGGCCTTCCAAATGAGGGTCTTCCTCTCCTCTTTTTGGGCATCCATGGGCGGCTTGCCTTGCCTTGTTGAGTGACGAAGGCCCTGAGTTTACTACATTGTGTCCCTTGTAGCATTGGCCAAGTAGAACCTTTGGCTCTTGTTCACTGTCACTTTCTTTGTTGTCGTCATCCCTTCAAGTTTTCTGCCTCTAGCACATGCTTCCCATGTCTTGGGGTTCTTTTGTGCGATGTCTCATTCCTCTAGGGTACTCGTTGAATACGGGTTCATCTATGTAGTGTAGGGCTCATCGTAGCCATCACTTTTACCTATGTTAAGAGCAAGTGGAGGGCTTACTTTGTCCAACCATCCATCCCATTCTACTTCATGGGTCATCACCGGGCAGTCTCGCTCGTCTAAGTGTTGTACTTTTTTGCACGTTCCTACACCTAGAATTTCATTAGGACGTGCTAGGGGTTTTCCATATCTTTCTTCATCATATGTAGCTTGGGATTGACTTTAATGGTGTTGTGCCGGGTCCTTTGCTCCTCGTGAGGTTGGCCATGTGGTATCTGCATTGTGGGCTCGGCTAGCGAGGCTAGGGCCAACTATGGCATTCGGGGTACCTCCTTGCCCTCTATTGGCCTCTCCTAATTGGCACAACGGATCCTCCTAGCCAATCTATTCGAATAAGTTAATTCCAGCTCTCCAATCTCTTCTTCATGCAACAATTCGGATTACTATGGTGAACTCCATCCATGTATGATAATTATCCCTATGTAGTTGCCACAAATAGTCATTGAGGACTCTGCAGGCCAGACATGGATGGTCTCGATGGTTGCCAATGCCCAATCTTGGGGTTCTAAGTCAAGGGTCTGGCTGTTACTTCGGGATGTAAAGGGAAGGTCTAGTGGTGGCCTCTACCCAAATGCCATGAGGGTCCATGTACTAGTGGATTGGGGCTCCCCTCCTTCCTTGAGGAGGAAGCAAGAGAACGACAGAAAAGGAGGGAGACTAGGGATGAGCAATTGTAGACAAAAGAGATATATATATTGCTTCTTAAAGTACAAGGTGACCCTTTTCCTAGAACATATATATATCTCTTCTTAGAGTACAAGGTGGCCCCTTTCCTAGAATAGGCAGAGCAAATCAAGTAAAAAAAGATGGATTAGAAGGACCTTGACCCACTACTCGCCTGCCTGATTATATAGTAGGTCAGGTGGTACTAGGATGCAGGCCAGGTGGCGCTCTCACACTAAACCTCCTCCCTACGACTGTGGACCTCTTGACTTAATGCTTTAGAAAATGAAATCGATGAAAGAGATCCTTAGACAAAACAAGAGAAGATCCAACGGATTAGAACAGGATCTAGCCGTATTGACTAGCAACGAATACATAACAGGTGTACATGCTGCACGCAAATTAAGTATCTTGTGTGTGTGTACGTTTTGATATATTGTGTCTAAATATGTATTTTGTACTAAGATATGATTATATGTATATGTTGTATGTACATATATGTATACACGTAACTTTTTAACTTCTTTTATTAATTTTAATTTTAATTTTTAAGAATATAGCTAGCGCCTTCTTTAGAATATTTATACCTGATTGTTCTAGTATAGTTATATTATATTTTATACAATTGCACAGAACAGTATTATATATACTATGTATTCTTGTATCGTAAAAATTATTTATTAATTCGTTGTATAAATTTGTAAAGATACTGTTATTAAATTAAACGTTTAATGTTGAGATTAATAGAGTCTTCAAATGTCCGTTTGATAAAAAGTTTAATAAACATAAGACTTGGATTCTTATTAATTTTTAAATTTATTATTGTTTATATTATGTATATAACCCTTTCTAAATCAGTTTCAGATTAATAAGCAAACATATAGGCATTTTATATATATATATATATATATATATATATCTATCTATCTCTATATCTATCTATCTATCTATCTATCTATATATATAATAATGCATATATAATTTACATATAGTTTCCCAATGCAAAACATAATAGACAGAAAAATTTTAAAACTTGTTACAGCAACAACGTTAATTATTTCTTACAATATATATGATTATAAACAAAGGATATATATAGGATATATGGAAAATAAAAGAAATATATGGGAATATAAAAGGTATAAAGGAGTGGAAATAATATTGTACTATAAACTTATGCACTGAAAACCATATGTATCATATAAATTGCAAACATTGTCTATGCACATGTATACATATATGTGCATGTCTAGTGTTATAATATAAGAAAATTTACACATATATATTCCTGAAATCTATCTTATCTATATACAGTATATATCCTATAAGTCAAAATCTCTCTCTCTCTCTCTCTCTCTCTCTCTATATATATATATATATATATATTTTGTTTGTTCATTTCAATTTGATAAAAACTAAGTATATATATTTAATTAATTTCATTTTATTTCATATGTGTAAAATTCCTTTTTAAATTTAAGTTTTTATATATGTAAATCAAAATTAAAGAAATATTACGTTTAATGTTTAATATATATGTAGTTCTTGTATTTTATTTTAATTCTTAAAGGTTTAGGGTTAGCAATGGTTATGGAGGGAGTTCTGGAGGGAGCAGCAGAGGAGGCGGTGCTGGTCAAGGACTGTGTGGCGGCTTCTGGTGGATTTGTTCTCCATTGGATTCTCAAGAAGCTCCTCAATTCAATCGCAGATGGCTCCAGAGTTGTATTTGTCGCCCTCAATTCTCCATTCATTCATTATGCGAGAATCGCCAAAAAACAGGTAATTCTACCGCATTAATCGTATTATTAGTGCATAATCCATAGTATTTAACACAATATATAGGATACATGTATAGAATATATATAGGATATTGTATACATACCTATATATACAATGTATATATATCCTATATATTTACATGTACAATAACATATATATGACTCATATATACATATGTATACATATGTATGTACATATTTTCATCATGTTCTACTTCAGGGTTGCAACCTTGTATCGAGCATGGAAAAGGGCCATTTAGCTTTTATTGATCTCTTTTCTGATCCCAGCACCTGGAAATACTCGTGCACAGCTTGTAAGCGTAATATATATCACACACACACACACACACAGAGACTTATATACATTTCATGACACACTGTGTAATATATATGAAAATATATGATTATTTAAATATAAATATGTTATTTTTTATAAATTTGTGACCTCTAATACTTTATTTTTCTCGTCCTATTAATTTATAACTTCTACTACTTAATAATTTTTACTTGTGACTATTATTCTTACTAATATAAAATTATAGAGAAATTTATTAAACAGTTTAAATAATTAAAAAAATCATCATTAAAGCCAGAACTTCATCACTAAAAAAAAAACTCTAGGTTAATTCAAACAATATAAGTTTAAAATATTTATATAGGAAAATATTATGCACGAAACCTTTTAATGTTAGCACGTTTCATTCCTTCTACTAGTTTCTATACCAGTATAAGAAATGTATAAGAAATTTCTACTACACGAGAAGTTAAGTAGATGTTATTATTACTAGAGTCATTGTATTGAAGACAATTGATTATAAAGTCCTTATAAACTAATTCTGTTTTCAATGTGTGTTTATGAATCTAGCACAAGAGAGGGGAGAAAACGCACTTATTGTTCTATATAAGAGGATTAACGAGGCCCTGAAGAATGCAAAAGGCACAGCACACATCATATTTGACGACATATCATTGCTTGAGGTTATTGTTCAAGGCTCTAAACACCGGGTTCTTGATTTCCTACATTATTGCCGAGCACTACGTTGTGGACAACATGGCAAGGTACGTATGTGTACACACGCAGAGAGAGAGAGAGATGTCTATATATGCTTGTTTTTCAGAGATGCTCCGTCATAATGCTGGTACACGAGGATATATACACAGAAGACGATGAATCTTTAACATTTCTTATGGAGCTGGAGCATTCCTCAAAGGTGAACATCCAAGTGCAGCCTTTAACTACTGGATATGCATCTGATGTACACGGACAGGTATAATGTGTGTATAAGTTTATGCATTCGTATATACGTATATACTGAATTTACTTATGTATTCTCTTGAGGCTGACAGTTAACTTAGTTTTGTGCTTGACAGATAAGCGTTGTGTACAGAGGCCTATATACAAATCAGCACAACGTGAAAAAGCATTTCAAAGTGAACGAGGGCTCCGTAGACTTCTTTTCACCAGGAAAGCATTTGAAGATTTGACACATGTATGTAATTTTTACATATATTATATACACACGTACACCACACACACACACACACACATATACACATGTATATTCGTCATCACGTCAGTACTTGATGAAGATTCTCGCGATGGTAAAACAAAGTTGCTTTTGTCCGCTTTTGTGAGGTAAAAGTCGTATCTCGTACTCTTATGCAAGTACATAATATATATAATTAATATTATGTTAATTATCGTATAGTTTATAAGGTTTAATAAATGTATATTTAAATGCTTTTTGTTGTGTAGTATCTTTATAATGGTGTATAGCTGTTCCAGGAATTTCCATGATAGTGATGCTCTAAGTTAAATTATAGTCATTATATACAATATTCATCTATATATTATGACAATTTTAAAAATATTTATATAGAATGGATTATATACATTTTGTCTAATATATATATTTTCAATGTAACATTATTGTTTAAGTAATAATTATTTGATAACGTTTAGCTTAATACAATACTTTTACTATTTAATATTATATTAACTAATAACCTTTATTTTTTAAATATAAAATGTTGGTCTATAAAATACATACAAATAAAAATAAAATAATATTATATTAATTAATTACCTGCCTAAATATGTTTATTGAATGGGTTAGTGTTTACTCAAAGTGATATTTGTAGTTATGCACGCAAAGGCTGTGTTGACTTTACAGCTAGGGAGGGACGCGGAATATCTCCGTCCTATGGTGTGGAATATACCGTTCAACACACCCCAATACACGGGCTGTCCTTTTCCTGTATTCCACTGTCCGATATATATATATTTCATCATGGTCAAGGTATGCATACACGTGTACGTACGTGTGTATAATCGTAATATGTTTTTTAATTATATATATACATATTTAATATTATATGTAAAAATTCCATGGGAATCAATGGGGTATGATTGTGAAAAGCGAACAAACTCGGAAATGCACAGTTCGAATCCTGTAAATAACAAGTTGGCAAGTCTCTATCTTGTTGGGTGACATGTTATCATGTTATGACACACACACGCACGCACCCTTGAACATGATTATCTCATGATAATATCTACGTATATAATATTACGTTACATTTAACACCCTCATGGTACAAGTGATTTTATTTAATTTATAATTGGGTAAGTATATCATATTTTCTACGTTTTGTCAGTTTAAGGTAAAACAACACTTTCTAAGTATAAGTGACAGTTCAACAAATTATAAATATATAAATACACAAACTTAGTGACAGCTTAACACACCTTAACCAACTTAATACTTAGTTGCTAATCATAATTAAGAAAAAGAGTTTAATGAGCCCTTGTACGGACATGACCTCAGTCAGATGCTACAGCAAGGAGACAAGATACACAGCAGCGCCTGTTTTCGGTGTATATAGCACTAATCTCTATTAGTTTAATTAATTTGTTATTAATTATTAAAAACACTCATTTTCTTCGGATCCTTCCTATACACACAGATCTCTTCTTCTAAATGTAGCGTTCTTTTTCTTTTTATTTATTTCTGTATTGTGGGGTCTCTGTACGCTTGTCTCGACACGCCCCCCTTGCATTTGTGCATTTGTTCACTTGTTCAACGAGTCGAAAGCGAAAGAGGAACAATGCGCCCTTTTCTTCTCCCCTTTTGCCCTTAAGGGGAGACGATAATGTTCCACACACAGGTATATATTATATCGCTATCATTGTAGAAGAGATATATTCATCATGACATTCCATTTCCATCATTGCTCGCCGGATTCCGGCGAGCCGGATCAATCTCTGGACGGGAGGAGTGTCAGTCGAGAAATGTGCCGATGTTAGGCCAGTGAGAGATGTTGGGGTACGGCGTGTTCATCTGGTGTGCGGTGGCATTCGTCGTGCTGTCCGAAGCTGCATTGCCTGGGTTCCAGACGCAGTCGCTGTTCCGGCTGCAGAAGCTCCTCGGGGAGCCGTCGGCGCTACGGAACTGGAATGAGTCTACGGACTTCTGCCACTTGCAACCGTCCGAGAAGCTCAACGTGTCTTGTGTTACCGACAGCAGCGGCGGGGACTCGGTTGTCGTTCTCCAGGTCATCGGTGACAAGCTTCCGATATCTGTCCAGGACAAGGTCTCGGCTAACTACACGGAGTCGCAGGTACGGCTACCGGACGACTTCTCCGTACAGACACTCGCCAATACCCTTGTGAAGTTCCCCGACCTGCGGGTGCTTACGTTGGTTTCACTAGGAATATGGGGGGTGATACCGCCGAACCTGGATCATCTCAGGTCGCTACAGGTTCTCAACTTGAGCTCCAACTTTCTGGCTGGGAGCATACCGGACCGGTACTCGGCATTCGGAAGTCTACAGTCTTTATCTCTGGACAACAACATACTTACGGGGACGTTCCCGGCGTCCTTAAACGTGCTCTCTTACCTCGACACGCTTGAGTTATCTAGCAACAGGATAACCGGCACCATCCCGGCTCAGATATCTCTCTTTACCCGACTCAAGCGTTTCTCCATGAACCACAACCAGCTCTTCGGTGTGTTACCGCAGTCGCTCTCGAACATGCAGGCTGTAGAGACAGTGAGTCTCTCGGATAACTTGCTAACGGGGAACATCCCTAACTTAACCGGCGTACAGACACTGAAGGAACTCGACTTGGATGGGAACCAGTTCGGGCCTCTGTTTCCGGTTCTCGGACAGAAACTGATCTCGATTAAGCTCAGCAGGAACAGGCTATCCGACTCCATACCGGACTCTCTACGGGGCTCTTCGGATTTACAGGTGCTTAACCTCTCGGTTAACTCGCTAACCGGGAATGTACCAGGGTGGATATTTGCGCTACCAAGTTTGAGATACCTCGGACTCGGTCATAACAGGCTGTCCGGGAACCTGCCCGAGAACATCACCGTCGGTGGCAATCTTACTTCTGTGGATATCTCCTCGAATCTCTTCATGGGGAGCCTTCCTAAAGTGTTAAGTACTTCCAACGTGTCTACTTTGAGTGTCGATGAAAACTGCCTTACGGACCAGGTAACTCGCACAATACGCACGTACACGTGTACTTATCTCTTTTGGTGAAACAGAATCAACAACAGCCGCAGGAATATTGTCTTAAAGCGCAAAGTATGGTTCCGGGAACTTCACAGAGTGGTGGAGCTAGTGGTGGGAATAGTGGGGATTCTCCACGCAATTCTAAGGTACACACTTTTTAAAAATCTCTCTCTCTCTCTCTCTCTACACACACACCACACACACACACACAGTATATATACATGTATGTATGTATACACATGTGTGAAACGCAGAAGAAGTGGAATGGAGGGGTGGTGGCGGGAATAGCAGGCGGAGTGATGGCTGTCGGAGCGGCCGCAGCCGTGCTGCTGGTCATACTGTTGCGGTTCAGCCGACAAGGCAAGCTCAAAAACACTCATTGCGGCGCCGGTTCCTGTGCCGACACTGCGTCTGTCGGTGTCCCTGTTGACCTTCTCCAAACCACAAGTACGTGTTTAATTATCACATTTTATGCATTTGAGACATATATTGCATATTAATAATATGTATTTGTAGGATATTTATCGCAAACAGGGACTGTGGGAGCAACACAATGCCGCATCTTTTCGTTATCGGAGTTACAGCAAGCCACCAGCCACTTCAGTCTGTCTGAGCTTGTTGGAGAAGGTGAATATGGAAAGGTCTGTATATATATGTGTGTGTGTAATTTATTAATTGCTTAATTAAGATATATAAAACACACGCACACACAAATACAAATAAAGATAATAAATAATAATTTCATAATTATGTTTTAATAGGTGTTCAAGGGTAAGCTAGATGATGGGACAGTGGTTGCAGTTAAATGTTTGTTAATAGACGGGAGACAGGATATTAAACAGTTAAAGGCACATTTAGAGTTTCTATCGAGGATCCGTCACCGGCACTTGGTTACCCTTTTCGGTTACTGTTTAGGGAGAAAGAAGGGCAGCCTCACAGAAGGTTATACCTGGTAACCGAGTTTATCGATAATGGAACCTTAAGAAGCCACCTCTTTAGTAAGTCAGTTATTAATAGTTTATTATAAACACACACACACACACACACATATTTCTGTATATATTTGTATTAGTATGCCTCTCAGTAAGTCAAACCTCTCTCTCTCTCTCTCATATCAGTGTGCATATGTGAATATATACTTTACATATAATAATTTTTTATATAATGCTAAAGTTAAAATTATTTGTGTTTTGACTTTTTATATTTTAATTTATTCTGAAGTTTGATAAAGTATTTATGCAAATATAAAATTTCTTAAAAAAGATAAGAATGTAATTTATAAAATTTTAAAGGTATATACGTATATAATATATATATATATATATATATATATATATATATTTGTTATATGTTGAATTTTTAATTAATAATTTGTTTTTATTAGAGAGGAGGCTGAGGGAGTCATTGAACTGGCCAAACAGGTTAAATGCAGCATTAGGGGCAGCAAGGGGATATACTATCTTCACACTGGAGTTATGCCGGGAATATTCAACAATGACGTCAAGATCACGAATATTCTTCTGGATCAAAATTTTGTAGCAAAAGTCAGCGACTTCGGATTGGCAAGGCATCCCGAGAGTGAATCTTATGAGTCCTACGGTTCTGATGTAAGTATTTATTTTAATATTTATTATAACATTATTTAAATATTTAATATTTCAAGTAATAGTATATAAATTAATTTTAATTATTTTGCCGCAGCAAAACCAGCTCTTTACGCAGAATGTGACATACATCGATCTGGACCATCATCGCAGGTATAGTATAGTTTATTTGTATAATTGTTTATTATATATGTATATTATAATTAAGATATATTTGGTAAAAATATATACAGGAAGTTGGCAACAGACAAGAAGGATGTGTATAACTTCGGACTTATACTGTTGGAGATTGTCCTTGGAAGACCACCAACGGTGGACAATGCAAAAGCAATGAAACCGAAAGTACAAGAGCTGGTAAAATACAACTTTTATTTAATTATTAATTAGTATAATAATTAAATTATTGATTTTTATTATTTTATACAGGAAATGATGTTGACCGACAGTGTATTCAAAAATGAGATGGTAGACTCTGCCATAAGTGGGACGTGTTCAGAGGACTCCCTTGCTACAGTATTAGAGATTGCTGCCAAGTGTCTTGCGGATGATCCTGCATCTCGACCGTCCATGGAGGATATTATGTGGAATCTTCAGTATGCAGTTCAGGTACAGGAGAGGAGGTTAAGTGGAGATTATCAGGAAGAGCTTAACGGGTTTAGTGAAAAAGAATAAGCGTATATATATATATATAATGTTAAGAGCTTTTTTGAATAATGCGTAGATTCACAAATTTTTATAATATATCAATGTTATTATTGTTTGATGTTATTTTTTAATTTGTATATGTTATTAAAATACTTGATGTTAATGATTGTCAAATGTGAGATGAGTTTATGCTTCCTCAGCATTATAATATATAATGAATTAATTGTGGTAAGATACATTTTGAGTTTTCAACATGTCTCTTATAAATTATAAATTAAATCTATTCCACTCACACTGCTTTTTAAGTGAAGTTTAAATTACTTTTAAAAAAAACTAAAGATCCTTGCCACCAAGGTTCCTCTATGTAAAGATATCTTTAAATATATTGTTTAGTAGATGAAATATATTTTCCTCGGCACTAAGGTAAAGTTTGTTTTTTTTAAATAGTTACATAAATTATACATTTAAAAAAAGTGATTATGTTTCTGAACAAACATTATGTTTATTTGAAACAATAGTGCAAGTGTATTCCAATTATATTAATAAAAAAAGAATTTTGCTATTGTTTTTTTTGTTGCATAGAAAATATATGAAGTAAAGTATAATTAACAACGTCAACAATGCTATAAAACTTTGTACGAACATGTGCTTAAATTTAATGTGTACATTGTTTACAATTTTTTGTACAGAAGACTACTTTATTTTGCAAAATGAAATTATGAACTAGCCCTTCTTAGTGGCCGATGTCCCAAGACAAAGTGCCTTGATCATGATCTGATCCTATCTAAGTGTTTAAACAAGTTCATGTGCAAAAAGCAAGATGAAGAAGAACTAGAAGAATCCTTTCCCACTAATTGCCTACCCGCTTATATAGTGGGTTGGATGGTACTTGCCCATGACCTAGGGCTTTTGTTTGCTTTCACTTCTCTTTCCTCTTAGATAGAGACTTTTTGGTCAAATGAACTTACAAGAGTGGAGAGAGCCTGCAGATGTATTGATGAACTGACATGAGATAAATCCTATCAAGGAGGAATTTTCAACATTGGTATAGGAACAGGCACGGTCAATCCTGTAGCTTGTATTGCCTCAAACACTAAGGTCATATCCTACATGTAGGAAGGTATAGGATTGATCTTGGTTGCCGGAGAGGAAAACATGAGCGTCCTAGACCTCTAGTTGATTTGAGGATTTGCAACCATGAACTATGGCATGCCCAAAACGATGGGAGTCATTCGAGTCTTGATCAAGTTAAAAAAAATTGAACAGTTAAATGTGTCATGAGTGCAAGAGAGAGGTGTGATAGCATGGGTAATTACGCCAGAAGCAATCAGATGCCCATCGGCCACCTCTACAGGAACTGCACACTTCAACTTCACCACCGGAATGCCATGCTGAGTTGCAAAAGTATCATCTATGAAGCATGCATTTGCACCAGTGTCTAACAAGGCAAACTCCTTGAGCTCTCAATTATTGAGGCGAATGTGTACAGGAAACTTGAGTGATAAAATGGTGTGAGCAGCACCAATGGAGGTTGCACCTATGTCCAACTTCGTGGCTCCTAGACGAAGTGGACATTGAAGTTTTTTGACTGAATTTTAGCTTCAACTTCATGCATCTTGAACTTTCTGGCTTTAATAGGTTTTGCCACCTTGTGTTCTGTTTTACTACAATACAAGCATAAGTTCCCATTGCGACGACGTTGCTTCTCCGTAGCTGAAAGTGGGCCACACTTGTACTTTTTAACCTCCATAGGAACCACTCCATAAGGTGTCGTAGGAACATGTGCTACAGCTATAGGATTGGCTTGCAGGAACTACTGACGAGATCTTTCTTGACAACGCTTGAACAAACGGTTGTTGTAGCGAACGGCCTGTTGTATGATCTTCGCTAATGTTTGGACATCCGAGAACGTAAGGAGAAGATCCTTCACATCATCCCTTAACCCAAAACAAAAATGTTCGATCAATGCAATCTCGTCCCATGAAATGTTCGTGCAAAGTTGCTGAAATTCGGATGCATAGACAAAAGCTGGTCAGGATCCTTGTGTGAACTTTTATAACTTCGTGCATGTGGAACGGTACTTATCAGGATCTTCAAAGCAGGCTTCAAAGGCAGCCACGAATCCTTCAAAGTTTTTCATCAATGGGTCGTCACGCTCCAACAAAGGGGCAACCCAAGCCCGTGGAGATCCAACTAGTAAGGATGCCAAAAGGCCAACTTTTTGTGCATCAGTCAAGTAGCAATGTGGTTGCATGCGGATCAAAAGCCTAATTTGATTCAAAAAACCTTGGAAATCGGTGCGATTGCCACTGAATTTCTCTGGCATGCTGATCTTTGGGTCTGAAGAATGATTCAATGGAGAGGAAACCATAGATGCTTGAGAGAGAGCCTGTGCAGCAACCTTGGAGGATGCATCAGCAGCTGCATGTGCTGCGTTGGTGGAACCTTGCAAATTTGTGACCACTTGGCGGAAAGTGACCAGTTCATGAAGTAACATTTGGTGCTCGCGTTGAAATTACTCAAAATCTGCCATGATTTGTGAAAGAAAGAAGAAGAAAAGCAAGGGAGAAAAGCTAAGGAAAAAAAAAGTAACTAAAAATTGGGGAGTTATAAAAGGAGTTACTATCAAACTGTCAAGCCACGATTCAAGAGCAAGAAGGTTTGAGTCAGGAGTAAGACAAGGACTAGGAACAAAACAGGAGCAGGACAGGAACTAGGAGCAAGACAAGGAGAGAACATGAAGTAAAGAGCAAGACAAGAACAAAACAAGATTGATCGTAGAAAGACTGGTGTTGATAGTAACTGATTGTACAATAATTAGGTCGGAGCTTTTATGCTCACAACTCCAAAAGCTAATCTAATCATGAGCTAAAAATGGTGACCCTTATCCTGTAGGTATATCCTGTAAACATATCTTGTAGGCATATCCTGTAGGTATATCTTACAGGCATATCCTGTAGGTATATTTTGTAGGCATATCTTGTATCCCGTATCCTGTATCCTGTATCGGGTTGTGACAGAAAATGCTAGATTCACTTAGTGTCAGAGTTTTAATCTAAAGGGCCAACACGTGGCAACACGTGCTTGCCAGGTGGCCATTCGGCGTCATCACCCTGTGTGAGCAACGCTAAGTTTTCCAGAACAATCCCAACGACCCCTAGGGTTAGACTCTAATGCCCAAGTGGACAGGAGACTTAGGGTTTAGCCTAAGTCTCCCTAAAATGTCTGCCCCCAGAACCCTTGAGGGATAACCCTAGTTGACTTAGGGTTTAGCCTAAGTCTCCCTAGAGTGTCTACCCCCAAAAACCCTTGAGGGATAACCCTAGTTGACTTAGGGTCTTGCCCTAGAAGACCTAAATAGGCTCATGCCCTAACCTCCATCAAGGAGACGTGTGTTTCCACACAACCCCTGGACAGAGCTAAGGCATCGTCACTTACCCCTTGAGGAATCACCCTCATCCGGGAGTACAACCCCTTTAGGGCACAAGGGGTACCCTGAACCACGACTAACCCCTAAGGGTTTGAGTGGCCAAGTTATACCCTAGACCTAGGGCTAGTACTTAGTGAGGACACGAGTGTGCGCCGTAGGCGGACACGAGTGTTCTGCTAAGCAAACTCCCTAAGGCTAGGTTTGGGATAACCCTAAGCACATGACCTTGCGAGTGCCTCACGAAAGGGCTGCTAACATGTTTAGGTTGTTCAACCCTTGAATTCCAAGGAGAACACTCCCCTAGCCAAGTGTGCCAAAACACCTAGTTATGAGACCTAACCTCCCTTGAGCGGATGCCCAAGGCTTAGCACCCTAGTGCAAGCACAAGCATGTTTGTTTGCTAAAGTATCCAACCCCTTAGCAACAAGCCCAAAGGGCGTTGTTGTACCATGTGACGTTTAGCCCAGTGTCACATCTCCATGTGACACTGCCTTCCCCATGTGGGCTATCATGCCATAGCCCTTAGATTCAAGAGTTGCACCAAGTGCCACAAACGTGGCTCCTAAATGCCAACTCTAGAACCCCTCAATGAACCCTCAGGAACCAAGTAACATGAACCTGTCAAACAAGATCCCACGCCACAGTTGGACAAGGACACGGATGTGCCTTGCTTGGCTGTGAGTGCTACACCTAGCTTGACGTGGAGGAGGAGGCTGGAGACAAGCCTCAACCTCTGCCTCTTGGAACGTGCATTCCGACAAGACCTCCCAGGCATGGATTCGCCAACGTTAAGGGTAAGCTACCCCGAAGGTGGGACGTACCCCTGGCATCTGGAAGTTAGGGCGGCACAACAGAGGGTTGTGCCTTGACGACACAAGCTAGAGCTTGCACCGGGAGAAGAGTAACGAGCTCAGTCATGAACCCAGGAACCCTCACTCCTATATACTACCTTATTTATGTGACAGAGGCCCCCCCCCCGTTTTCCTGTTTACATAAGTGGGCTAGCACTGAAATCTCATTCCCAGAGGGAACATACTTGGTGAGTTATCCATCGACCCCTAAACCCTAACCTGTCAAACCTGGGGGTATTTCTAAGCATATCCGACATGCCGAACTCACCGGAACTAGCCATTAATCCAACCGGGACACAGAAAATGAGGGTAAGAGTTTTCTAGAAGGTAAGTGCTACCTTTGCTTAGAGTTTCTCGAGATATCTAAGGACAGCCGGCCGGACTACCCCTAAACACCTAAGTGCACTAAGCGGGCTGTTTCTCACTACATCTAGGGCTTGTCAACATAGTACAGTAGGTAACAACAGTCAACGTCCAAAGTAAAGAGGAGTCATAAGTAAAAACTATACACTTGAGTTTCCTATGACAAATACCAAATGACACCAGCTAGAACCCAAGTGCACTAAGTGGGCCTATTTCCTCAACACTTAGAGTTTGTCAACATAGTTTAGTAAGTAACAATAGTCAATATCCAAAGTAAAGAGGAGTCATAGTAAAAACTATGATAGTGAATGTGGAATGTTCTTTTCAAAGTTGAATGCTACGATAGAACTAGCAATTTTGGAAGAATACTTTGCAGTTAAGGCCCAAAGTAGGTCCTATTACTATGAGGGAAGGAAAGTTGAGTAGGTCCTATTACTATTGTCACGACTTGATACAAAATACAGGATTTGATCTACAGGATACAGGATATTGGATACGGGATAGAGGATATGCCTATAAGATATACCTATAGGATATACTAACAGAATATATCTACAGGATATACCAACAGGATATGCCTACAGGATATGCTTGCAGGAAAAGGGACATTATTTTTAGTTCATGCCTAGATTAGCTCATGGAGTATTATTTTTAGCTTATGCCTAGATTAGCTCTTGGAGTTGTGAGTATAAAAGCTCTGACTTAATTGTTGTACAATTAGTTATTATCAACACTAGTCATTCTACAATTATTCTTGTTTTATTCTTTGTTCTTGTCTTGTTCCTTGTTCTTGTGTTGTTCCTTGCTCTTGCCTTGATCTTAAGTCAAGCCTCGGTTTTATCCTACTCTTGGGTCGTGGCTTGATAGTTTGATAGTAACTGCTTTCATAGTTCCCTGATTTCCAGTTACTTTTTTTTCTTGGTTCTTCTCCTTCATTTTCCTCCTTTTTTCTTTCATATATCATGGCAGATTTTGAACAATTTCAACACGAGCACCAAATGTTGCTTCATGAGCTGGCCACTTTGCGCCAAGTGGTCACAAATTTGCAAGTTCCACTAACGTGGCACATGCAGTTGCTGATGCATCCTGCAAGGCTGCTGTGCAGGCTCTCTCTCAGGCATCTATGGTTTCCTCTCCATCGAACTCTTCTTCAGAGCCGAAGATCAGTATGCCGGAAAAATTCAATGGCAATTACTCTGATTTTCAAGGTTTCCTGAATCAGATTAAGCTTTTGATTTGCATGCAACCACACTGTTACTCGACTAATGCACAAAAGGTTGGCCTTTTGGCATCCTTATTAGTTGGATCCTACGGGCTTGGGTTGCTCCTTTGCTGGAGCGTGACGACCCATTGATGTAAGACTTTGAAAGATTCATGGCTGCCTTTGAAGCCTACTTTGAAGATCCCGATAAGTGCACGAAGTTAAGGATGCTTGCACAAGGATCCCAACCAGTTTTCATTTATGCATCCGAATTTCAACAACTTTGCACGAACATTCCATGGGACGAGACTGCATTGATTAAACATTTCCATTTTGGGTTAAGGGATGATGTGAAGGACCTTCTTCTTACGTTACAGAATGCCCAAATATTAGTGAAGATCATGCAACTGGTCATTTATTATGACAACCGTTTGTTCGAGTGTCGTTAGGAAAAATCCCGTAAGCAGTTTTTGCAAGCCAATCATGTAGTTGTAGCACATGTTCCTACAACATCTTCTGGAATAGTTCTTGTGGAGATCGACAAATACAAGTGTGGCCCACTTTCAGCTGCTAAGAAGGAATGTCGTCACGGTGAGAACTTATGTTTGTATTGTGGTGGAGCAAGACATAAGGTGGCAGAATGTCCTGTTAAAGTCAGGAAGTTCAAGACGCGTGAAGTTGAAGTTGAAGTTCAGTCAAAAAACTTCAATGTCCACTTCGTCTAGGAGCCGCGAAGTTGAACGTAGGCACAGGCTCCATTGGTGCTGCTCACACCATTCCATCACTCAAGTTTCCTGTACACATTCACCTCAACAATGGAGAGCTCAAGGAGTCTGCCCTGTTAAACACTGGTGCAAATGCATGCTTCATGGATGACACTTTTGCAGCTCAGCATGGCATTCCGGTGGTAAAGTTGAAGCGTGCAATTCCTATAGAGGTCACAGATGGTCGTCTGATTGTTTCTGGTGCAGTTACCCATGCTACCACACCTCTCTCTTGCACCCATGGCACATTCAATTGTTCGATTTCCTTCAACTTGATCAAGAATCAGACGACTCCCATTGTTTTGGGCATGCTATGGTTCATGGTTGCAAATTCTTAGATTGACTGGAGGTCTAGGACGCTTACGTTTTCCTCTCCAGAAACCAAGATCAATCCTGTACCTTCCTACGTGCAGGATATGACCTTAGTGTATGAGGTAGTACAAGCAACAAGATTAACTATGTCTGCTTTTGTATTAGTGTCGAAAGTTCCTCCTCAATAGAATCCACCTCCTGTTAGTTTGTTACACATTCATAGGCTCTCCTCACTCCTTTGCATTCACAGACTTCTGTATAAGGTTCATCCAATCCTGTACATTCGTCAATATCAACACAGGTTTTCCCCAATCTTGCCTCTTTTTATTATTCTGCTTCTGTTCCATCCCCAAGATCCTTCCTCTCTTTCATTCACAGCTCCCTCCTTCTCCTCTCCACGTTCTTACCACTACTATGCATGAACTTGTCACTGATCTTGCTCCTTTTCATCTTTTTTCTTTTCAAGTAACTCCTATGTCCTCTTTTATCTTTCCTGTATCTGACTCTCCTGTTTTTAATCCCCTTCTCCTCCTTCCACTCCTTCCACTTCGGACCGATTTATGCACTGTCACCTATAGAATTGGAGGTTCTTCACCAGTACATCGAGGACAACTTGACATCTAGCTTCATTCATCACTCAAAGTCCCCTACAAGAGCACTTACCTTCTTTGTCAAGAAGAAAGATAGGAGTTTGCATTTGGTTATGGATTACAAGGGTTTGAATCAAGTCACCATCTAGAATCGGTACCTTTTGCCATTTATCCCGAAACTTCTTGATCGGCTACGAGGAACAAAGGTGTTTACGAAGATCGACTTACATGGGCCTAAAATCTTGTACAGATTCGTCCAGGTGATGAGTGGAAGACTGCCTTTTGTACGAGGTATGGACACTTCGAGTACATGGTGATACCTTTCGGACTTACAAATGCCCCAACCATGTTCCAACACATGGTGAACGACATCTTTTGCGACTTCTTGGATCACTTTTGTGGCGATCTACCTTGATAACATCCTGATTTTCTCCAAGGACCAGGCGGCACATGACAAACATGTACGACTAGTTTTACAAAAGTTTCCCGAGCATGGTCTGTATGCGAAGTTGGAGAAGTGTTTTTTTGGTAGGGATACTGTGGAGTTCTTGGGCTACATCGTCTCTCTTGCCAACATCTCAATGGATATGCACAAAGTGAAGACTATCATGAAGTGGGAGAGGCCTAAGTCTATACGAGACGTACAATGTTTCCTTGCTTCGCAAATTTCTACAGGCAATTCATACAGGACTTCTCCAAGCGTGTACTTCCACTCACGGAACTCACTAGGCAGACAGGGGATTTGTCTTGGTCTGACAAGGTGGAATATGCATTCACAACACTCAAGAACGCCTTCACAACAGCTTCAATTTTAGCAAATCCTAATCCTTCTCGTCCCTTCTTCGTTGAAGCAGATGCTTCGGACTTTGCAGTAGGTTCTATCCTATCATAAGTTGGAGAAGACAAGTTACTCCATCCTGTAGCCTTTCACTCTCATAAGTTTCTTTTGGTGGAGATCAATTATGAGATTCATGACAAGAAACTCAAGGCCAATGTGGATTCATTCGAGGAATGGTGGCATTCTTGGAAGGTGCTGCGCATTTTGTACAAGTTCTTATGGATCACAAGAACCTAGAATTTTTTCAAACAGCTTGAGTTCTCAGTCGGCAATAGGCTAGATGGGGGGAATTCCTATCACGTTTTGATTTTGTCATCATCTATAGGCCTGGTTTTCAAAATGGTAAAGCAAATGAATTGTCTAGGCGCTCTTACCTTACACCGACCCGGCGATCCTGCATATGACTGTCAAAGAAAGTGTTGTTGGGTCCTGATCGATTTTGGCTTGTGGCACTACAGGTTCATCAAGCTTCAGCAAATTCAACACTTCTACAGGGCATCTGTTTGCAATTGGCTATAGATGAGTTGGCAAAGAATGTGTTCTCATACATTAGTCCTGACATTGCAAACTCCTCTTCCTCTCGTACAAATTACAAGTTGTTTGCCATACAGGACGGACTCCTATACCAGTAAGGTCTCCTTTACATTTTTGTTGGTGTTTATAAGACTCGTGTAGTACATGATTGTCATGATACCCCGGTTACATAACATTTTTGTGTGGCCAAGATAGTTGAGTTGGTGACTTGCAACTATTGGTGGCTTGGGTTGTGAAGTTTTGTGGAAAAGTTTGTACAGAGTTGTGACACTTACAATAGGTCGAAGATGCCTCATCACGCGCCCTCTAGTCTTCTTCGTCCTCTTTTTGTTCCTTTTGCTCCTTGGAGATCAATTTTTATAGATTTTCTCACAGATCTTTCTCCTCGTGGATTTGATGCAGTTCTTGTGGTGGTTGACCATTTCATCAAACAGGCTCATTTCTTACCCTATAACAAGATGGCTATAGGCCAAACAACTGCTGAGTTGGTAATCGCGAAGTGTTCTAATATCATGGTCTTCCTGAAAGCATTATTTTTGATTGAGATTCACAATTCATGTCCAGATTTTGGCAAGAGCTTCTCCGGAGTTTACAAGTTAAAGCGAATCTTTCTTCAAGATATCATCCATAAACTAATGGGCAGTCAGAATGCACGATTCAGACCTTGGAGCAGTATCTTTGCTACTTCATCAGTTACCAACAGGACAACTGGTTGGACCTTCTTCCTATGGCAGAGTTTGCTTACAATAACTCCATTCACACATTTACATGCCAAACACCTTTCTTCGCTCTTACAGGCTATCATCCATGTTTTGACTTTGCTCCTTATGCTTCTCCTTTTTCCGCTCATGCAGTACAGGATTGTCTCCAGCATCTTCATCAGGTACAGGATGATCTCCGAATTCATCTTTAGCAGGCACATGAACAGTACAAGCATCATGCTGATGCTCATCATCAGTCGGCACCTGCATACAAGATTGATGATCTCGTGTGGCTTCTTTGTCAGCATATCCATACCAACATGCCTTCTTCAAAGTTGAATTTTTAACGATTGGGCCCTTACAAGATTGCGGCTGAAGTCAATCCTGTAGCTTTCCGACTAGAGCTACCATCTACTGTGAAACTTCATCCTGTGTTTCACACCTCTTTATTGGAACCATATCATCCTTCTTTTCTTCCTGGTCGTGCTTCTTCTCCTCTCCCTCCTGTGGTCATTGACGATGAACCTAAGTATGAAGTTGCAACCATCCTTAATTCTCGTCTTCATTGCCGCCAACTTCAATATTTGGTGGATTGTAAAGGTTATTTGCCTACCGATCACACTTGGGAACCTGCATCCAATTTACTCCATGCTTCTTTCAAGGTTGCTGCCTTTCATCGACGTTATCCTGCTAAATCAGGTCCCAGGATTCATGGAACTCGTTCTTAGGGAGGAGGTACTATCATGACCCGATACAGAATACAGGATACGACTTACAGGATACATGATATAGGATACGGGATATAGGTAATGCCTATAAGATATACCTATACAATATACCAACAAGATATATCTATAGGATATACTAATAGGATATGCCTACAGGATATGCTTATAGGATAAGGGACATTATTTTTAGCTCATGCCTAGATTAGCTCATGGAGTATTATTTTTAACTTATGCCTAGATTAGCTCTTGGAGTTATGAGTATAAAAGCTCTGACTTAATTATTGTACAATCAGTTACTATCAACATCAATCATTCTACGATTATTCTTGTCATGTTTCTTGTTCTTATTTTGTTCCTTGCTCTTGCCTTACTCTTAAGTCAAGACTCGGTTTTATCCTGCTCTTGGGTCTTGGCTTGACAACTATGAGGGAATGAAAGTTGTTTTGCAAGTACTACAAAGTATACTATCGATGAAGCACATTCGATATAACCAAGTAGACTATCATCTCTTTAGACACAACATTGCCCCATTTGGTTATCCACATTAGAATGCACACACACCCAGTTTCTCCTGGTGTTTCAAGTATTGCAAAGGGAGCAATGATGAAGAAGGTATAAGAATAGGTTGCACTCACCCCTAGAGCTTTAGTTGGTTTGGTAACCATAGACATTTGGAAGATACTGCATTCGGAGTTGCTAAACTAATGGGGACTAAACTCAATAATATTCTTGAAGAACTTGTCCCACTTACAAACAATACCATGCATACATGCAAATACTCAATTAAAAGACTCTCATAGCATGTTCTCAGCATTGAGGCCTAATTTCCATGTTCAGTCATGACCTAGTCTTCTACACCTTATGAGTGTGGTGTTCCCTCAGCATCAAGGACTTCTCATATGGTGTTCTCCCTAGTCATACAATGTCCTTGGCACCAAGGACTACTCATATAGTGTCCTCAGCACTGAGGAATGTCTGTGAACCTTATTCCTAACACTAATTTCTAAATTATCGTATGTTTTAGGATAAGGAACGTTGTTTACCAAGCTAGCATTAGAGGGATTAAATAGTTTGTTGTATCTCAAGAAATGTTTGTGTTGGCCATTTTTGAAGTTCTTCATTTTTCCATGTTAGAGTTCATTGGAGATTCTATATGAATTCAAAATGTCATATGTGGGCCAGAACTTGGGCATTCATATCATAAAGAGACTTAGCCTTCATGATGCTTACTTGTGTTTTAATCACACGCATAGGGTCACAACAAACATCTTCATTTATGACCACAAGTAAGTGCTATAATGTTTAAATTATTAATGCAGGGCATGTTTGACAGTTTTAAGTCAATATTAATGGTAGATGTTTGCAAAATGAAAACTAAGGATGTTGTTGCGCATGAATTGTGTTGGAGGAAGTTATCAAGGTGGTAATTTGTTTTGGTTTTGGTCAACCACAAATCATAGGATTTATGGGAAACCAGGTAGCAGCTAGCTAGATTGTAGTGCATAACATTTTTGGCAATAATGTAGCTTGTGAACATGGTTTTTATTTCCATTACACTTCGAGTCTTCAATAACACACATAGAAGTTCATTAATCGCTCATTACATCATAAACATATGAAGTTATATAAGATGCTCATTGAAGTGGAAAGTTCGAAGGACCAATTGAAGATAGCTAACACAGTCTAAGCGTTTTGGGCTGTAAGAAATGCGATAAAAAGTGACTTAAAGAAGTTAAATACTTGACTTGCTTGGTGGATGGAATAGAAGAATCATTGCTCTGTAGGTACAAAATTCATGATTTAAATAGACACTTTCTTAAAAACTGATATTTATAGGTTTTAGAGGAACATAAAGCTTTATTGCTAATAACGAACATTGCTAAACTTGTCATTCTAACTAATGTCATAATCTTGTGCATTAAAATTGTTAATACCCTTGACGCCAAGGGTACTTATAAATGTAAAAGAAAAGGCATTGTTTTCTACATTGTTTTCCTTGACAAGCCTTAGTGTTGAGGGGGCTACTCAGTGTGTGGAGAGGAGGGCACTAGGAACATTAGGACAATGTTTATCTCCATATATGTTCTATGGCAACCCTATTGTGATATTCATTGTTTGTTTATTACAATTGATTATAACACGTTGTTTATGTGGGATATCATCTATGTGTACCATTTGGAAAACATGTAGAGAAAGTTCCTAAGGAATTGCCTAACCCTTGTCTTGTAGTAGAGGGAACAAACTAGACATCAGAGGAAATAGATTTTTTGAAGGGAGCAAAGTTCTCCCATTGTATGGTTGTTAAGCTAAATTTTCCTACACCTAAAAAATGTATTATGGTCGCCACTATCAACCCGTATTAAGGGAATAATAGAATTTTGTGATATGTGAAAATGACAAAAATTAGACTTCAAAAAGGTTAGAAGAGAGTAAGAATAGCAAGGTATATAGCAGGTAGTATTATGGATCCTGACATAGTAATGAAGAGAGAAAAGTATACTAAGAAACAAAGAATAAGGTAGCAAGACGTACTGAGTGCAAGAAGAAAGTATATATTATGGCCAAACAATGACACATAGTATAATATTTAGTATACCCAAGATCCTTTTTAGTCCTATTCTAGTCTATTTATATTCATATTTCTAGTTTAGTACTCGCAGTTATTGTAACTTCTCTTTAGCCTTATCTAGCTAGTTATTACAACCTCCTCATTGCTGTTATGATAACTTTTGCATAAATTGTATTCTGCTGATATTTTTAGATGCATATTTTGTCCCTAACACTTTACTATGGTTATTACTTGTAATTATGTATTCTCATTTAGCTCTTGTATTTTCACCATATATACTATTTTTGTATTTTTCTTATTATATGCCCCAAGGAAAGAAACATAAATAAAACTCCTATGCGACTAAACATCCCCCAAACTAAAACTGTTGCATCACCTAGATGCAACCTTAAGATGGTCCCATTGTAGTCCCACAAATAGAAGTGACAACCACCTTCAATTTTCTTCTCGAAGTTTCTGGAGTTCCTCACATTCTTCTGTGGTGTTAGTACTTGTTGGATTTAGACTCTCCAACTTAGTAAGGATATATCATATTTGCTCCCCATGTGCTTGGACCATGCCAATAAGTACCTTTAGCTGGGCATATTTATGACGTGTAATTTTGCTCAAGGAGTTGCACTATTCCTGAACCTGTCGTGTTATACTTTCCTCAACACGGTGCACGTCTCCCTGACGTATTAGTGTCTCTACCACACTCCAAAGATGCAATAGTTGGCCTCCCAAACCTCCTTCACCCGGTATTTCTTGAGCTGGCTGCTCTCATGTACCCAGTCTTGGCAACCCTACTTGGTCCCTACCTCATTTTGTGCTCCTAGACATATCCCGCTCTTGCTACCTCGTTGCGTGTTGCCCCATATTGTGCTATTTGGAAAAGGGTTCTTGCTCCAACTCTATATCCAAGGTGCTATCCTTGATCTACTCTCTAGGTGTGCCAGATGACGTATCCACTTCTTGACTGGTTGTATTTCGTACCTCTTATGGTATCCCCTCTCTGAATGTACTTCCACTAGGTGGCTGACACATGGTAGATGTAATTACCTATGGTATTGTTGACAATCTCCATCTATTTTGTGATTTCCCTAGTGGTGTGATTACCAGTATTTGTGCTCCTTGTACTTCTGGCCATGATGTTGTGTTGTCACATATCATGGGTGTTATAGTAGTTAATGTTGGATGTTTGGCTCATAACACCTTCTCTTTTTGTTAGACATCTCCTCGTGGTATCAGTCCTTGTTCTAAAGGTCGATCATCCTCCTCATTGTCCTCCCCAAACTATTTGTACCTGTACTTCCTTCGATCTTCTCCCATGAGACCTAGACCTCTTTCTAAGCTTTATTCATTCAAATCATGAGTATCTAAGTTGTTATCCAAATATTGTGATGAAAGCCCTAACCAAAAAGCCATCCTCCTCGATATTATGAATGTTCCTATTCAATGTGCTGATCCAATGGAGGTTGACACTACTGCATATGTGCTTGCATGACAAGCCCTTCGTGGTCAACCTCTCGCACATGGGCCACCTCAAGGCCAACTTTGTGGACCACCTCCACAAAATCCTCTTGCACTTGCTCCAGTTCCCACCCATGGTGGTCGAAATCCATGGATTTGTGATAGGAGGAATTGAGTCAACCCAATCAAATTCATTGTTGGGCGTGTTGGGTACATGGACATACCTGGCGGGTATGTGATGTGTATCTTGATTGGCGTCCAACACATCCAGGTTGGCGACCATATGTTCCAGATGGTGTGCTTGTGGCAACCATTATGTCTGATGATGAGCTTCCAAATGAGGAAGCCTCTCTTGCAAATGGATCTATTGTAGAAAATCAGTAATCATACAGGCAATGGAGAGATCTCATACGATAGAGACTTCACCTCCATGCTTTTTCCACTATGCATATCAAGGATTGCAAGTTCTACAAGACCATTCAGTTTTCACATTTTCTGTATAGGTGAATGATTTTTTAATCACAGTGCTAGTGGATACTGAATTCAGTATGTCTTCTATAACTACTTTTCTAGTGCATCGATGCTCATTACCCTTAAGACGTCAGATAAGGTCTTGCACATTTTATATGGTAATGGGTAGTCTCGTGCAGTATCACAGTACACCACTTCAACTACGTTGGTTATGGGTGACAACCATAAGTTTTCCTCTGGGTCTCTTAGGGTTGTCCCTTCCCAGGTCTTTGACATTATTTGGGATGTGATTGGTTAAAGTAGTCAAAAGGTGTGATTTTTCATTCTCTCCTCCTGTATTACGCTTGAGTCTATGTCTTTGCAATTTGTTCCTTTACATTCAGAGAAGCTTGTTGCTATTTTTATCACGCATGCAACTCCTCTGATTCTAGTCTTGGGGTGGTGTTTGTCTCAACAGGTTCAAATACCTAATCTATCACATGAGTATCAAACAACTTAAGCAACAATATGCAAGTTTGTTCAAATTTGATTTGTCCCAAGATGCACATGTGAAGACTCGACACTATTTACCCTCTGGCAATGCAAAGCCTTTCAAAATCTCAATTCGACACCAAAAGAGTTATTGGCCATGCGAACAGCTGTTATTGATATAATCAGTAAGTGAGTGTGTCATCCATCATGGAGTCCATGGGCATGGTTCCCAAGCCTGATGGATCTCTACGATTCTGTGTGAATTATCGACCTCTCAATAATGTTACCATCAAAGATGTTTATCCACTTCCAAAATCTACCTATCTATTAGATTAATTGGGTTAGGTGGAAGTTTGTGCTTTATTCATGTGGCCAAAAAAACATACCACAAACGCTACCTAGATTTTCCTTATCCTTATTCTTAATCCACCTTACCTACTTCTAGGACTTAGCCAAAATTTTATACTTCACTTCCATAAATTAATTGGGTTAGAGTTGATGGCTTACTAAGTTGGATTTGGCATCAGGGTACTTGTAGGTTCTTATGGCTAAGGAGGATATTCTAAAAACAGTCTTTTAAACATCATTTGGTCTTTACAAGTTTTTGGTTATGCCCTTTGGATTGACTTTAGCTCATGCCACCTTTTAATGTATGATGGATGAGCTTCTTTCGTATATGCTTGATATCATTGTCGATTTCATTGATGATGTGTTGATTCATGCGTCTGGTTCTTGGGAGGATCACATTCATGATGTACAGCCAATTCTTGATTGATTTCGAGAAGTTAGCTTGACATTGAAACTTAAGAAGTGTGTGTTCAATTTGACTGACACCACTTACTTGGGTTACCATATATCTCAAGAGGGTTTACAGGTGGATCCAATGAAGTTGCAAGCTGTTTGAGAGTTCCCTCGTCCATGTATGGTATTGAAGTCCAGCATTTCTTGGGCAAGGTGCATGACTTGGGTCGATTCATTAATCATCTCACTAATTGAACTACTCCTCTTTGAGAATTAATTTGTTCACATGTACTTTTTAGGTCTTCATACGTAATTTGCATTGCCATCAAAACTCGGTGCAAAATAGGAAATACTATTGTCTCCTTATCCTTAGTTTTTGGGTTGTCTAGGGGTTGAAGCCCACATTGCAAACCTACTACGACTAGTTCCCCCAATCTACCTTCCCTGTTCATTTAAATGATAAGTGAACCCGATTTGCTTGTTGAATCCTGTGGGTGTCCTTTGGAATCCAAATGTATTTGTTATTGCCTTAATATGAGTCTTGTGCAACTCTCGTAACACGGATGTTGGTGCTTCATTAGAAGTCTTCTACTTTTATAGAAACTTGTCGTATTGATTGGTGTATGCATGAATGTACATATTAATATGCAGAATCACCTCCAAACATTCCTCAAGCTGTGGTAATTCAAATACATCCCTAATTATCTTACCGGTGAACGTGAATGTTACTCCATGTAATTGTAACACTTTGAACTGTAGTACATATGAGTTGATTACTTGATCAACCAAGTGTTCCTCCTATTTATCCAATCGCTTGTGCATAAAAGTGTCGAAGTAAAGCTTCAATTGTTGCCACTATATCCACTCTTAAATGTCTGTGATCAAAGTGGGAGATGGTCATGACATTGTTAAGCCACGATCCAAGAGCAAGGAGGCTCGACTTAAGAGCAGGACAAAAACTAGGAACAAGACGAGAACAAGAGGCAAGGAGCAAGACGAGAACAAGAGGCAAGGAGCAAGACAAGAACAAGACAAGAATGATTGTAAAATGACTAGTGTTGATAGTAATTAGGTCGAAGCTTTTATACTCACAACTTCAAGAGCTAATCTAGGCATGAGCTAAAAATATACTCCAAGAGCTAATCTAGTCATGAGTTAAAAATAATGTCCCTTATCCTATAGGTATATCTTGTAAGCATATCCTGTAAGTATATTCTGTAGGCATATCCTGTAGGTATATCCTGTAGGCATATCCTGTATCTTGTATCATGTATCCTGTATCGGGTCATGACAACACCTCCTCCCTAAGGACGAGTTCCACAAGTCATGGGACTTGGTTTAGCAGGATAACGTTGATGGAAGGCAGCAACCTTGGAAGAAGCATGTAGTAAATTGGATGCAGGTTCCCAAGCGCGATCGGTAAGCAAATAACCTTTCTAATCCACCAAGTATTGAAGTTGGCAGCGATGAAGACGAGAATCAAAGATGGCTGTAACTTCATACTCAGGTTCATTGTCAATGACCACATGAGGGGAGGAGAAGAAGCACAACCAGGAAGAGAAGAAGGATGATACATTTTCAATAAAGAGGTGTGAAACACAGGATAAAGTTTCACAGTAACTGTAGCTCTAGTCAGAAAGCTACAGGATTGACCTCAGCCACAATCTTGTAAAGGCCCAATCGTTGAAAATCCAGCTTAGAAGAAGGCCTGTTGGTGCGAATATGCCGACGAAGAAGCCACATAAGATCACCAATCTTGTATGTAGGTGTCGGTTAATGATGAGCATCAACATGATGCTTGTACCGTTCTTGTGCCTGTTGAAGATGAACTCAGAGATCATCCTGTATCTGACAAAGATGCTAGAGACAATCCCGTACTGCAGGAGCGGAAGAAGGAGAAGCATGAGGAACAAAGTCAAAACGTGGATGGTAACCTGTAAGAGCGAAGAAATGTGTCTGACCTGTAGATGCGTGAACAAAGTTGTTGTAAGCAAATTCCGCCATAGGAAGAAGGTCCAACCAGTTGTCCTGTTGGTAACTGATGAAGCAACGAAAATACTGTTCCAATGTCTAAATCGTGCATTCTAACTGCCCATCAGTTTGTGGATGATATTCTGAAGAAAGATCCACTTTAACTTGTAAATTCTAGAGAAGCTCTTGCCAAAATCTGGACATAAATTGTGGGCCTCGATCAGAAACAATGCTCTCAGGAAGACTATGATGTCGGAATACTTTGTGGATCACCAATCCAGCATTTGTCTAGCCTGTAACCGTCTTGTTACATAGTAGGAAATGAGCCTGTTTGGTGAAACGGACATCCACCACAAGAACTGCATCAAATCCACAAGGAGGAAGATCTGTGAGGAAATCCATAAAAATGGATCTCCAAGGAGTAAAGGAAATAAGAAGAGGACGAAGAAGACCAGAGAGCGTGTGACAAGGCATCTTCAACCTGTTGCAAGTGTCACAACTCTGTCCAAACTTTTCCAGAAAACCTTGCAACCCAGGTCACCAATAGTTGCGAGTCACCAACTCAACTATCTTGGCCACACCAAAATTTCTTGTAGCCGGGGTATTATGACAATCCTGTACCACATGAGTCCTGTAAATACCAACAGGAATGTACAGGAGACCTTCCCGGTACATGAGTCTATCCTGTATGGCAAACAACTTGTAGTCTGTACGGGAACTGGAGGAAGAGGAGCTTGCGATGTTAGGACTAATGTGTGAGAAACATTCTTTACCAAGTCGTTTGTAGCCAATTGCAAATAGATGTCCTATAGAAGTGTTGAATTTGCTGGAGCCTGATAAATCTGTAGTGCCGCAAGCTGAAATCAATCAGGACCCAACAACACTTGCTTTTGACAGTTATATGCAGGATCGCCCGAGGTCGGTGCAAGGTAAGAGCGCCTAGACAATGCATCCACTTTGCCATTCCAAAAATTAAGATTGTAGATGATAACAAAATCAAAACATAATAGGAATTCCACCCACCTAGCCTGTTACCGACTGAGAACTCAAGCCGTTTGAAAAAACTCTAATGTCATAGTTTTTACTATGACTCCTCTTTACTTTGGACGTTGACTGTTGTTACCTACTGTACTATGTTGACAAGCCCTAGATGTAGTGAGAAACAGCCCCGCTTAGTGCACTTAGGTGTTTAGGGGTAGTCCGGCCGGCTGTCCTTAGATATCTCGAGAAACTCTAAGCGAAGGTAGCACTTACCTTCTAGAAAACTCTTACCCTCGTTTTCCGTGTCCCGGTTGGATTAATGGCTAGTTCCGGTGAGTTCGGCATGTCGGATATGCTTAGAAATACCCCCAGGTTTGACAGGTTAGGGTTTAGGGGTCGATGGATAACTCACCAAGTATGTTCCCTCTGGGAATGAGATTTCAGTGCTAGCCCACTTATGTAAACAGGAAAACAGGGGGGGGGGCCTCTGTCACATAAATAAGGTAGTATATAGGAGTGAGGGTTCCTGGGTTCATGACTGAGCTCGTTACTCTTCTCCCGGTGCAAGCTCTAGCTTGTGTCGTCAAGGCACAACCCTCTGTTGTGCCGCCCTAACTTCCAGATGCCAGGGGTACGTCCCACCTTCGGGGTAGCTTACCCTTAACGTTGGCGAATCCATGCCTGGGAGGTCTTGTCGGAATGCACGTTCCAAGAGGCAGAGGTTGAGGCTTGTCTCCAGCCTCCTCCTCCACGTCAAGCTAGGTGTAGCACTCACGGCCAAGCAAGGCACATCCGTGTCCTTGTCCAACTGTGGCGTGGGATCTTGTTTGACAGGTTCATGTTACTTGGTTCCTGAGGGTTCATTGAGGGGTTCTAGAGTTGGCATTTAGGAGCCACGTTTGTGGCACTTGGTGCAACTCTTGAATCTAAGGGCTATGGCATGATAGCCCACATCGGGGAAGGCAGTGTCACATGGAGATGTGACACTGGGCTAAACGTCACATGGTACAACGCCTGAGGCACGCCCTTTGGGGTTATGTCATGGGCTTGTCGCCAAGGGGTTGGATACTCTAGCAAACAGACATGCTTGTGCTTGCACTAGGGTGCTAAGCCTTGGGCATCCGCTCAAGGGAGGTTAGGTCTCATAACTAGGTGTGCTTTGGCACACTTGGCTAGGGGAGTGTTCTCCTTGGAATTCAAGGGTTGAACAACCTAAACATGTTAGCAGGAGCCCTTTCGTGAGGCACTCGCAAGGTCATGTGCTTAGGGTTATCCCAAACCTAGCCTTAGGGAGTTTGCTTAGCAGAACACTCGTGTCCGCCTACGGCGCACACTCGTGTCCTCACTAAGTACTAGCCCTAGGTCTAGGGTATAACTTGGCCACTCAAACCCTTAGGGGTTAGTCGTGGTTCAGGGTACCCCTTGTCGCCCTAAAGGGGTTGTACTCCCGGATGAGGGTGATTCCTCAAGGGGTAAGTGACGATGCCTTAGCTCTGTCTAGGGGTATGTGTGGAACACACGTCTCCTTGATGGGGGTTAGGGCATGAGCCTGTCTAGGTCTTCTAGGGCAAGACCCTAAGTCAACTAGGGTTATCCCTCAAGGGTTTTGGGGGTAGACACTCTAGGGAGACTTAGGCTAAACCCTAAGTCAACTAGGGTTATCCCTCAAGGGTTTCTAGGGAGACTTAGGCTAAACCCTAAGTCTCCTGTCCACTTGGGCATTAGAGTCTAACCCTAGGGGTCGTTGGGGTTGTTCTGGGAAACTTAGCGTTGCTCACACAGGGTGATGACGCCAATGGCCACCTGGCAGCCACGTGTTGCCACGTGTTGGCCCTTTGGGTTAAAACTCTGACAATTGGTATCGGAGCCTATTCTCTGCGGTCAGTAGGACTACCTAAAGTGTAGTGTATTTTAGGGTTTAGTTAGTTCTAAATTCTTGAAGTACTCTATCACTTTCGGCTAACGTCTGAATTCTGCGTGGAGAGTTGGTCCTGAGATCTATAACTCTTCAAAGAACATCTACTTAATAAGTGGGTGTGGGTTATGGACTCCAATGTCGAAGGTAGCACTCGGAAGGCAACTTCCAAGTTGCATGCCAGGTTACGTTTTCTCTAGGTTACTTGACCTTAAGGTTGTCCAGGTTACTTTACCATTACTTCCACAAGACGTGGCGTGTTAGTTTGTTCTGGCTTACAAACTAAGTCTTGTGAAGTGGATCATGTGATATGCTAAGCTTACCATTATTGAAAATTTTTCTTTTTCTTTAAGGTGTTTGAATTTGGGATAACACATGATTTGGAAACAACAGTGTCCTTGAGTTTTGGCTTAAGATTCAATATCGGATTCAACTAGTGTTCAAACGGGGAAAGACTTATGTTCAGAAGTGCATCTTTGACTTCGGAGAAGGGGCATATTCAAACATAGATGAACACTACATTTTGACATAAAGTGTAAAATAAGCTCTCATTATAGTGCATGTTTCCGAGAGTGTAACTCTAGAAGCAGACTATGGTGATGAACTTATAATACAACGAATGTCAAATATTAACATATGATAATATGTTAAGCAATGGTTTGAAGATCCAATGTAATCAAAGTATTGTCCGATGTTCGCAATATTTTGATGACGCTAGCTGCAAGTAACATTAGGTGAATAGTTTACTAAATTCAAGTCCCTTGATTTGAACAAAGTATAACTTGAAACCTTAGTTAGTTGTAAGGCGCACTGTATTCAAGTTAGCTAGCTCGACTAACTTGATTATGAAGTTGTCTCATATGGGATCATGAGAGAGACTGGATAATAGCTTGAGGATTTCGGTTTCTTATCAATGCAACTTTTGGGATAGATGGCATGATCTATCAGAAAGAGTAATGTTGGAAACATACGTTTACATTTTCAGTTTACTGAGTAATGAAGGACTTGCATAGTGAAGGCGTTCGGCGCACACTTGTGCATTTTCATTGTTAACTCTTTAATCTTGAAATTGTAACGTTGTTTGCAATGTGGGGAAGTCTTGAACAAGGGTGATTCCTTGGTTAAGAAGAGCATGATTTGGGATTCTCCTTTGTTATTGACTAAGTAAGGAAACTTGCTAAGTTTATAACTTATGTTGGATTAAATGAGCCAAAAGCTAGTCGGATTTCCATTGGAGGTTTAAGTGCATGTACCTCCTCAGAGAGTCGGTTTCGATGAGAATTGAAGTTGTATTGATTTTCAATATCAATTTCATTTTAGAGTCGAATACGATTATTCAAAAGACGGTTTCTTGACTCTGCATCATGGTCGCAAATGTGGGCACTTAAAGAACAAATAAAGTATGTATCTTCAATCTTTCGGAATATTGAAAAATAGAACTATTCTTGACTCAAGGTTTTGTATTCCTTGGGTTAGTTGTTAGTTCTATCTCAAGGTTTGATGGTGTTCCTTGAGTTGGTTCAATATTCTTGAAGTGATAGTAGCGGGATTAGCTCAAGAAGATGGTGTCCCTTCTTGATGATTGTAGTTCAAGGTTCGTCCAATATCCGGTTCGAGAATATGAGGTTTCCTATCACCTCATCTGTTGAGATATTTATATTCTAAACTTTGGCAGAATTTGTGACAATCTTTTCAAGATTGTTATAAATGACTTGTCAAAGTATGATGATATCTCTTCAATATTGAGTTTGGAGCGCTCAATATCAAACTTGGTTATGATCACATGAGGTGGCCGTAATCATATATAATATAAAGACTCAAGTGGATTTGAGTCTGACACTTTGGTAAGGCACTACCTTAGTGTTATAACTTGAAACGTGTTTTCAAGTTAGTTGAGAAATGAGACATTTCTCAATACATTGCTTGAGGGGCAATGTGATACTTTCTGGATTGCTAGGTGTCTAGAGTGAATAATGTATCTTAGTTCAATGTACTGAACTAGATATTTTATTCATGTTTGGGGAGATCTATTGAATTATAAGGTATGACTAAAACATGAAGTTGATATAACACTTCAGTGTTATGATAACATTTATGTGGAGGTTGATATCTTACTAAATTAATGATAACCAGACACTAGTTCATGATTCCTCTTAGTCTCTGAACAAGTTCCTCGAATACTGTCATAACATTATATCCATCTCAAAATTGAAGTTCGGTTCATGTAAACTAAGACCATCTATATTAGTTGTAGCATTTTGATAATTGATATGATTGTAAGTTTATATGCTAGTATAACAACTAGTTGATAAACTTAGGATTTGAACGTTAAAACGATCATTATCCATTCAAGAGTATCAATATCGAAATTACAACTGTTTATGAATAAGGATTAGTTTAAAAAGATGTTTATCAAAACACTAATTGCTTGAATTAGTGAAAATGCTATACTTCGGTATAGTGTTGAGAAACATTTACGAAATCAATTTAAAGTTGGAAATAAATATAATGTTATGGAGGCGTGCAGTATTACGAGTTCAGAGAGACTCTTATCGTGGAAACTAAGTTTAAAATTCGGTATTTTGAACTTAGTAGATAAGGAGTTAGGAATTATTGAATGGCACTAGTATGTGTGCTCTTTGGAGAATGAGTACAATGAAGTGTTAATTAAGACGTGTTATCTAAAGGTTGTCGATTGAGGCACTAGAGATGGGTTGAATTTCCTGGTTTCCACATTGTTTGTAAGAAAGGTATGTTAGCTTATCTGGTCCCTGAACTGGTCGGTGTTATGAAAGAGTACAAAGTTGGTTGTGAAAGACGAATGGTAGTGCTATCACACTTGGTTGGATTTGACTGAATTTGATTCCTATCGGGAATAAATTTATGTTAATAACACAAAGTGGATGGCAGTTGTTGGCAAGACCTTGTTGTATACATGTGTACAGCCATGCGCCTCTGTGATCGCCTCTGGCCAGATTGATATGTTTACAAAGAACAGGGTTTTACGAATTGTACTCTTATATCGGAAAAGAGCTTGATTCCGATAAAAGTCTCATACTTAGTCTGGCGTAGCTATATACTAATGAGAGATAGGTATAGTAGCAGACCCTTATGAAAAGGGGTAATGAGAAACACCGAGGGATGCAGAGATGTAAGCTATAATATCGTAACATGTGGAGATGTGGGACCATTGGAAAATCAAAAGAAATGCGAAGGTGTTTGGTCAAGCATTTGAGAAGTGCTTGTTGTGGTTAGACGACAGAGTCGTCAACAGCATTTAATATTAAGGAATAAAGCAAGTCTTTATTTCTTGTTAACCAAGGGGCCGGCAACAACACTAACTAGAGGCCTCCAATATAAATTCTAGTTAAGTAAAGAAATTAACCATTGTGTTGTGTGCGTCGGGTGACAGACTTTGCAGACGTGCAAAAGGTCTCCAAGTGACTTCATGTCGCAGGTGGTGCCTCCGGCAGCTAGGTTTACGACTTAGTGAACGACGGTTCTGAAGTACTTGGTTTCGCGTAATGCAAGGGGGGTAATAAAATTATGTGAACTTTTGGCTGACTCCGCATAGAGTGATATGTTAGTTTTGGTTAGTTTTCTAACATTATCTAGTCTTGGAGTTGGACGTCAACGAGGACGTTGACATTTTCAAAGGCGGGGAGTGTGTCATAGTTTTTACTATGACTCCTCTTTACTTTGGACGTTGACTGTTGTTACCTACTGTACTATGTTGACAAGCCCTAGATGTAGTGAGAAACAGCCCGCTTAGTGCACTTAGGTGTTTAGGGATCCGGCCGGCTGTCCTTATTCTCGAGAAACTCTAAGCGAAGGCTAGCACTTACCTTCTAGAAAACTCTTACCCTCGTTTTCCGTGTCCCGGTTGGATTAATGGCTAGTTCCGGTGAGTTCGGCATGTCGGATATGCTTAGAAATACCCCAGGTTTGACAGGTTAGGGTTTAGGGGTCGATGGATAACTCACCAAGTATGTTCCCTCTGGGAATGAGATTTCAGTGCTAGCCCACTTATGTAAACAGGAAAACAGGGGGGGGGGGCCTCTGTCACATAAATAAGGTAGTATATAGGAGTGAGGGTTCCTGGGTTCATGACTGAGCTCGTTACTCTTCTCCCGGTGCAAGCTCTAGCTTGTGTCGTCAAGGCACACAACCCTCTGTTGTGCCGCCCTAACTTCCAGATGCCAGGGGTACGTCCCACCTTCGGGTAGCTTACCCTTAACGTTGGCGAATCCATGCCTGGGAGGTCTTGTCGGAATGCACGTTCCAAGAGGCAGAGGTTGAGGCTTGTCTCCAGCCTCCTCCTCCACGTCAAGCTAGGTGTAGCACTCACGGCCAAGCAAGGCACATCCGTGTCCTTGTCCAACTGTGAGCGTGGGATCTTGTTTGACAGGTTCATGTTACTTGGTTCCTGAGGGTTCATTGAGGGGTTCTAGAGTCGGCATTTAGGAGCCACGTTTGTGGCACTTGGTGCAACTCTTGAATCTAAGGGCTATGGCATGATAGCCCACATCGGGAAGGCAGTGTCACATGGAGATGTGACACTGGGCTAAACGTCACATGGTACAACGCCTGAGGCACGCCCTTTGGGGTTATGTCAGGGGCTTGTCGCCAAGGGGTTGGATACTTAGCAAACAGACATGCTTGTGCTTGCACTAGGGTGCTAAGCCTTGGGCATCCGCTCAAGGGAGGTTAGGTCTCATAACTAGGTGTGCTTTGGCACACTTGGCTAGGGGAGTGTTCTCCTTGGAATTCAAGGGTTGAACAACCTAACATGTTAGCAGGAGCCCTTTCGTGAGGCACTCGCAAGGTCATGTGCTTAGGGTTATCCCAAACCTAGCCTTAGGGAGTTTGCTTAGCAGAACACTCGTGTCCGCCTACGGCACACTCGTGTCCTCACTAAGTACTAGCCCTAGGTCTAGGGTATAACTTGGCCACTCAAACCCTTAGGGGTTAGTCGTGGTTCAGGGTACCCCTTGTCGCCCTAAAGGGGTTGTACTCCCGGATGAGGGTGATTCCTCAAGGGGTAAGTGACGATGCCTTAGCTCTGTCAGGGGTATGTGTGGAACACACGTCTCCTTGATGGGGGTTAGGGCATGAGCCTGTCTAGGTCTTCTAGGGCAAGACCCTAAGTCAACTAGGGTTATCCCTCAAGGGTTTTGGGGGACACTCTAGGGAGACTTAGGCTAAACCCTAAGTCTCCTGTCCACTTGGGCATTAGAGTCTAACCTTAGGGGTCAGTTGGGGTTGTTCTGGGAAACTTAGCGTTGCTCACACAGGGTGATGACGCTGAATGGCCACCTGGCAGCCACGTGTTGCCACGTGTTGGCCCTTTGGGTTAAAACTCTGACATCTAAGTTCTTGTGATTCGTAAGAACTTGTACAGGATGCGCAGCACCTTCCAGGAAGTGCCGGCACTCCTCAAACGAATCCACAATGGCCTTGAGTTCCTTGTTATGAATCTCGTAATTAATCTTCACCAAAAAGAACTTACGAGAGTGAAAGGCTACAAGATGGAAATAACTTGTCTTCTCTAACTTGTGATAAGATAAAACCTACTGCAAAGTCCGAAGCATCTACTTCAATAAAGAAGGGATAAGAAGGATCATGATGTGCTAAAATTGGAGCTGTCATGAAAGCGTCCTTAAGTGCTGTGAATGCATGTTCTGCCTTATTGGACCAAGAGAAATCCCTTGTGCGCTTGGTGAGTTCTGTGTCACGACCCGATACAAGATGCAGGATTCCGAACACAGGATATGGGTTGCAGGACTTTCCCATAGGAATTCCTACCAGGATTCCGGACACAGGATACGGTTGCAGGATATTCCTACAGGATATGCCACAGGATATGCCTAGAGGATAAGGGACATGTGGACTCATCTTAGCCTCTACATGCATGCAGTCACTTTGCATGCATGCAACCACTTTTAGCACTCATGCCTAGATTAGCTCTTGGAGTTGTGAGCATAAAAGCTTTGACCTAATTGTTGTACAATCAGTTACTATCAACACCAGTCTTACTACGATCAATCTCGTCTTGTCTTGTTCTTGTCTTTTTTCCTGTCATGTCCTGTCTCACTCCTGTTTCCTATCCTGTTCCTGGACCTGTCCTCTCCTGTCTTGTTCCCGGATCCTATCTTGTTTCTGTCTTGTTCTTGGATCCTATCCTGCGCCTTCCTGTCTCGCTCTCGGATCCTATCTTGATCCTGTCTTGCTCCTGAATCCGTCCTATTCTTGTTCCTAGTTCTTGTCTTGCGCTCGGTCCTACTCCTGAGTCAAGCCTTCATGTTCTGGAAATCCTGTTCTTCTTCCTGGTTCCTGGATCGTGGCTTGACAGTTTGATAGTAACTCCTTTCATAGCTCTCCGTTTCCCAGCTACTTTTTTTTATTCTTTTCCTTTGTTTTCCTCCTTTCTTTCATAGATCATGGCTGATTTTGAGCGTTTTCAACGTGAGCACCAAATGTTTACTTCATGAGCTGGCCACCTTGCGCCAAGTGGTCACCGATTTGCAAGGTTCCACCAATGTGGCACATGCAGCTGCTGATGCATCCTCCAAGGCTTGCTGCGTAGGCTCTCTCTTAGGCATCGGTGGTTCCCTCTTCATCGAACGTTTCTTCGGAGCCGAAGGTTAACATGCCAGAAAAGTTCAGTGGCAATTGATTGCCGATTTTCCAAGGTTTCTGAATCAAATCCGGCTCTTGATCTGCATGCAACCACGCCGCTACTCGACTGATGCACAAAAGGTTGGCCTTTTGGCATCCTTACTAAGTGGGTCTTCACGGGCTTGGGTTGCCCTCTTGCTGGAACGTGACGACCCATTGATGGAAGACTTTGAAGGTTTCGTGGCTGCCTTTGAAGCCTGCTTTGGAAATCCTGATAAGTACCGTTCCGCATGCACGAAGTACGAAAGCTCATTCAAGGATCCCGCCCAGCTTCCGTCTATGCGTCCAAATTTCAGCAACTTTGCACGAACATTCCATGGGACGAGATTGCATTGATCGAACACTTCCGTTTTGGGTTGAGGGATGACGTGAAGGACCTTCTCCTTACATTACCGGATGCCCAAACATTAGCAGGATCATGCAACAAGCTATTCGCTGCGACAACCGTTTGTTCGAGCGTCGTCAGGAAAGATCCCGTCAGCAGTTCCTGCAAACCAATCCTGCGGCTGTGGTACACATTCCTACACCACCTTCTGGAGAGTCCCTATGGAGGTTGAAAAATCCAAATGTGGCTCTCTTTCTGCTGCTGAGAAGCAACGTCGCCACAGGGAGAACCTATGCTTATATTGTGGTGAAGCAGGACACAAGGTGGCAAAATGTCCTATTAAAGCCAGGAAGTTCAAGACGCGTGAAGTTAAAGCTAAAGTCTAGTCGGAAACTTCAATGTTCACTTCGTCTAGGAGCCGCGAAGTTGGATGTAAGTGCAGGCTCCATTGGTGCTGCTCATACCATTCCATCACTTAAGTTTCTTGTACACATTCATTTTAATAATCGAGAGCTCATGGAGTTTGCCTTGCTAGACACTGGTGCAATGCATGCTTCATGGATGACACTTTTGCAACTCAACATGGCATTTCGGTGGTGAAGTTAAAGCGTGCAGTTCCGTAGAGGTGACCGATGGGCGTCTGATTACTTCTGGCGTAGTTACCCATGCTACCGAACCTCTCTCCTGCAGTTATGGCACATTCAACTGTTCAATTTCCTTCAACTGATCAAGACTCGGTCGACTCCCATCATTTTGGGCATGCCATGGTTCGTTGTTGCAAATCCGCAGGTCAACTGGAGGTCTAGGACGCTCACGTTTTCCTCTCCGACAACTAGGATCAATCCTGTACCTTCCTATGTGTAGGATACATCTTTGGTATCTGAGGCAGTACAAGCTACAGGATTGACCGTGCCTGTTCCTGTACCAGTGTTGAAGACTCCTCTCGACAGGATTCACCTCATGTTAGTTCCTCAGCACATCCACAGGCTCTCTCCATTCTTGTAAGTTTGCGTTTTCCTGTACAGGGTTTTTCCAATCCTGTATCAGTGTCAAAGGTTCCTCCTCAACAGGATCCACCTCCTGTTGATTCAGTACATTCGTAGGTTTTCCCCACTCCTGCGCAACCACGGACTCCTGTATAGGATTCTTCCAATCCTGTACACTCGTCAACATCCACACAGGTTTTTTCCAATTCTGCCTCTTTTTATTACCTACTTCTGTTCCACCCCCAGAAGATCCTCCCTCTTTTTCTAGTCACAACTTCCTCCTTCTCCTCTCCGAGTTCTTGTCAAGCCACGATCCAGGAACCAGGAAGAGAACAGGATTCCAAGGACATGAAGGCTTGACTCAGGAGTTGGACCGAGAGGGCAGGAACTAGGAATAGAACAGGACGGACCCAGGAGCAAGACAGGATCAGGATACGATCCGAGAAAAGACAGGAAGGCGCAGGACAGGATCCAGGAGCAAAACAGAAACAGGACAGGATCCGAGAACAAGACAGGAGCAGGACAGGAAACAGACAAGAACAAGACAAGACGAGATTGATCGTAGTAAGACTGGTGTTGATAGTAACTGATTGTACAACAATTAGGTCGGAGCTTTTATGCTCACAATTCCAAGAGCTAATCTAGGCATGAGTGCTAAAAGTGGTTGCATGATGCAAAGTGACTGCATGCATGCAGGAGGCTAAGATGAGTCCACATGTCCCTTATCCTTTAGGCATATCCTGTAGGAATATCCTGCAACCGTATCCTGTGTTCGGAATCCTGGTAGGATATCCTATAGAAAAGTCCTGCAACCCATATCCTGTATCCGGAATCCTATATCCTGTATCCGGTAATCCTATATCCTGTATCGGGTCGTGATAGCACCTTCTCCCTAAAGACGAGTTCCACGAGTCTTGGGACCTGGTTTAGCAGAGGTAATGCCGATGGAAGGCAGACCTTGGAAGAAGCATGGAGTAAGTTGGATGCAGGTTCCCAAGTGTGATCAGCAGGTAGATACCTTTCCAATCCACCAAGTATTGGAGTTGGCGCGATGAAGATGGAAGTCAAGGATGGCTGCAACTTCGTACTCAGGTTCAATGTCAATGGACCACAGGAGAGGGGGAGAAGAAACACGATCGGGGAGACGAAGGATGAACGGCTCCAACAAAGAGGTGTGAAACACAGGATGAGTTTCACCGTGAATGGTAATTGAGTCGAAAAGCTACAGGATTTACCTCTGCCCACGATGTAAGGGCCAATCGTTGAAAATCCAACTTAAAAGAAGGCCTGTTGGTGCGAATGTGTCGACGAAGAAGCCACACAAGACACCAATCTGGTATGCAGGTGCTGGCTGACAGTGAGCATTAGCATAATGCTTGTATCGTTCCTGTGCCTGCTGAGATGAACCGGAGATCATCTTGTACCTGCCGAGATGCTGAAGACGATCCTGTACCTGCAGAAGCGGAAGAAGGAGAAGCGGGAGGAGCAAAGTCAAAACGTGATGGTGGCCTGTAAAGCAAAGAAAGATGTCTATCCTGTGATGCGTGAACGGAGTTGTTATAGGCAAACTCCGCCATTGGAAGAAGGTCCAACCAGTTGTCCTGCTGGTAACTGATGAAGCAACGAAGTATTGTTCCAAGGTCTGAATTGTGCGTTCGGACTGCCCATTAGTTTGTGGGTGATATCTTGAGAAAGATTCACTTAACCTATAGATTCCGAAGAGCTCTCGCCAAAACTTGGACATGAATTGTGGACCTCGACTCGGAAACAATGCTCTCAGGAAGACCATTGATGTCGGAAACACCTCACGGATCCAACTCGGTAGTTGTCTGACTTGTAGCTGTCTTGTTGTAGGGTAGGAAATGTGCATGCTTGGTGAAACGGTCCACCACCACAGAACTGCATCGAATCCACGAGGAGGAAGATCTGTGAGAAATCCATAGAATGGATCTCCAAGGAGCAGAAGGAACAGGAAGAGGACGAAGACCAGAGAGGTGCATGATGAGGCATCTTCAACCTGTTACAAGTGTCACAATTCCGTACAAACCTCTCCACAAAACCTCGCAAGCCAGCCCACCAATAGTTGCGAGTCACCAACTCTACTGTCTTGGCCACACCAAAATGTCCTGTAGCCGGGGTTCATGACAATCCTGTACCACACGAGTGCCTGGAAATCCAACAGGAATGTTACAGGAGACCTTCCCGGTACAGGGTCCATCCTGTATGGTGAACAGGTTGTAGTCTGGATGGGAACTGGAGAAAGAGGAACTTGAACGTCAGGATGAATGTGTGAAAACACATTCTTTGCCAAGTCGTCTGTAGCCAACTGCAAACAGATGTCCTGTAGGAGTGTTGAATTTGTTGGAGCCTGATGAACTTGCAGTGCCGCAAGCCGGAATCGATCAGGACCTAACAACACTTGCCTTTGACAGTCGAATGCAGGATCGCCTGGGCTTGGTACAAGGTAAGAGCGCCTAGACAATGCATCCGCCTTGCCATTCCGAAAACCGGGCCTGTAAACGATGACAAAATCAAAACGTGATAGGAACTCTGCCCACCTAGCCTGTCGCTGACTGAGAACTCAAGCCGTTTGGAAATACTTCAGGTTCTTGTGATCCGTAAGAACTTGTATAGGATGCGCAGCACCTTCCAAGAAATGCTACCACTCCTCGAACAAATCCACAATAGCCTTAAGTTCTTTGTCATGAATCTCGTAATTGATCTCCGCCGAAAGGAACTTACGAGAGTGAAAGGCTACATGATGAAGAACTCGTCTCTCCAACTTATGATAGGATGGATCCTACTGCAAAATCCGAGGCATCTACTTCAACGAAAAAAGGACGAGAAGGGTCAGGATGTGCTAAAATCGGAGCTGTCGTGAAGGCGTCCTTGAGTGTTGTGAATGCATGTTCCGCCTTGTCAGACCAAGAGAAAACCCTTGTGCGCTTGGTGAGTTCCGTGAGTGGAAGTACACGCTTGGAGAAATCCTGTATGAACCGCTTGTAGAAGTTTGCAAAGCCAAGGAAACATTGTATATCTCGTACAAACTTGGGCCTCTCCCACTCCACGATGGTCTTCACCTTGTGCATGTCCATGGAAACGCCAGCAGGAGAGACAATGTAGCCCAAGAACTCCACAGAATCCCTGTTGAAAAAACACTTCTCCAACTTCGCATACAGGCCATGCTCGCGAAGCCGCTGTAGAACTAATCGTACGTGCTTGTCATGTGCTGCCTGGTCCTTGGAGAAAATTAAAATGTCGTCGAGGTAGATCACCACAAACTGGTCCAAGAAGTCACGAAAGATGTGTTGTTGGAACACGGCTGGGGCATTGGTAAGACCGAAGGGCATCACTGTGTACTCGAAGTGTCCATACTTTGTACAAAAGGCAGTCTTCCACTCATCGCCTGGACGAATCTGTACAAGGTTGTAGGCCCTCGTAAGTTGATCTTCGTGAACACCTTTGCTCCTCGCAGCCGATCGAGAAGTTCCGGGATTAATGGTAACGGGTACCGATTCTGAATGGTAACTTGATTCAAACCCCTGTAGTCCACAACCAAACGTAAGCTCCCATCCTTCTTCTTGACAAAGAAGATAGGCGCTCCTGCAGGGGATTTGAGTGACGAATGAAGCCGGATGCCAAGTTTCCTCGATGTACTGACGAAGAACCTCCAACTCTGTGGGTGACAATGCATAAATCGGTCTGAACGATGGAGTCTTTCCTTCTGCAAGATCAATAGGACAGTCGTAGGACTTATGAACAGGAAGAACTGCAACCTTGTGCTTGTCAAAAACGTCCTTAAAGTTGTGGTACTTGGATGGTAGAGAAGGAGGAGAAGGAGAAGGAGTAGGCAAAGGAGATTGAAAAACAGGAGAGTTGGATACAGGAAAGGTAAAAGAGGATGTAGGAGTTACTTGAAAGGCAAAAAGGTGGAAGGGAGCAGGATCAGTGGCGAGTTCATGCATGGTAGTGGTAAGAACTCGGAGAGGAGAAGGAGGGAGCTGTGACTGAAAAAGAGGAAGGATCTTGGGGGGTGGAACAGAAGCAGGTAACAGAAAGAGGCAGGATTGGAAAAACCTGTGTGGATGTTGACGAGTGTACAGGATTGGAAGAATCCTGTACAGGTCCGTGGTTGCGCAGGAGTGAGGAAGCCTGCGAATGTGCTGACGAATCAACAGGAGGTGGATCCTGTTGAGGAGGAACCTTCGACACTGATACAGGATTGGAAGAACCCTGTACAGGAACCGCAAACTTACAGGAGTGGAGAGAGCCTGCGGATGTGCTGAGGAACTGACATGAGGTGAATCCTGTCGAGGAGGAGTCTTCAACACTGGTACAGGAACAGGCACGGTCAATCCTGTAGCTTGTACTGCCTCAGATACTAAGGATGTATCCTGCACACAGGAAGGTACAGGATTGATCCTAGCTGTCGAGAGGAAAACGTGAGCGTCCTAGACCTCCAGTCGATCTGCGGATTTGCAACAACGAACCATGGCATGCCCAAAATGATGGGAGTCGACCGAGTCTTGATCAAGTTGAAGGAAATTGAACAGTTGAATGTGCCATACTGCAGAGAGAGGTTCGGTAGCATGGGTAACTGCGCCAGAAGCAATCAGACGCCCATCGGCCACCTCTACAGGAACTGCACGCTTCAACTTCACCACCGAAATGCCATGTTGAGTTGCAAAATGTCATCCATGAAGCATGCATTTGCACCAGTGTCTAACAGGCAAACTCCTGAGCTCTCGATTATTAAATGAATGTGTACAGGAAACTTAAGTGATGGAATGGTATGAGCAGCACCAATGGAGCCTGCACCTACGTCCAACTTCGCGGCTCCTAGACGAAGTGGACATTGGAGTTTTCCGACTGAACTTCAGCTTCAACTTCACGCGTCTTGAAGTTCCTGGCTTTAATAGGACAATCTGCCACCTTGTGTCCTGCTCCACCACAATACAAGCACAGGTTCTCACTGCGACGTTGCTTCTCAGCAGCGGAAAGAGAGCCACGCTTGGATTTCTCAACCTCCATAGGAACTACTCCAGAAGGTGGTGCAGGAACATGTACCACAGCTGCAGGATTGGTTTGCAGGAACTGCTGACGGGATCTTTCCTGACGACGCTCGAACAAACGGTTGTCGCAACGAACAGCTTGTTGCATGATCTCCGCTAATGTTTGGGCATCCGGTAACGTAAGGAGAAGGTCCTTCACGTCATCCCTCAACCCAAAACGGAAGTGTTCGATCAATGCAGTCTCGTCCCATGGAATGTTCGTGCAAAGTTGCTGAAATTCGGATGCATAGACGGAAGCTGGTCGGATCCTTGAGTGAGCTTCCGTAACTTCGTGCATGCAGAACGGTACTTATCAGGATCTCCAAAACAGGCTTCAAAGGCAGCCACGAAACCTTCAAAGTCTTCCATCAATGGGTCGTCACGCTCCAGCAAGGGGGCAACCCAAGCCCGTGGAGATCCACTTAGTAAGGATGCCAAAAGACCCACCTTTTGAGCATCAGTCGAGTAGCGCCGTGGTTGCATACGGATCAAGAGCCGGATCTGATTCAGGAAACCTTGGAAATCGGCACGATTGCCACTGAACTTCTCTGGCATGCTAACCTTCGGCTCCGAAGAAAAGTTCGATGAAGAGGGAACCACCGATGCCTGGGAGAGAGCCTGCGCAGCAGCCTTGGAGGATGCATCAGCAGCTGCATGTGCCGCATGGTGGAACCTTGCAGATCGGTGACCACTTGGCGCAAAGTGGCCAGCTCATGAAGCAACATTTGGTGCTCGCGTTGAAAGTGCTCAAAATCAGCCATGATCTATGAAAGAAAAAAGGAGGAAACGAAGGAAAAGAATCAAGAAAAAAGTAGCTGGAAAACGGAGAGCTATGAAAGCAGTTACTATCAAACTGTCAAGCCACGATCCAGGAACCAGGAAGAGAACAGGATTCCAAGAACAGGAAGGCTTGACTCAGGAACAGGACCGAGAGCAGGACAGGAACTAGGAATAGGAACAGGACGGATCAGAGCAAGACAGGATCAGGATAGGATCCGGGAGCAAGACAGGAAGCGCAGGACAGGATCCAGGAACAAGACAGAACAGGACAGGATCCAGAACAAAACAGGAGCAGGACAGGACAGGAGCAGGACAGAAACAAGACAAGAACAAGACAAGACGAGATTGATCGTAGTAAGACTGGTGTTGATAGTAACTGGTTGCATGCATGCAAAGTGACTGCATACATGTAGAGGCTAAGATGAGTCCACATGTCCCTTATCCTCTAGGCATATCCTGTGGCATATCCTATAGGAATATCCTGCAACCGTATCCTATGTCCAGAATCCTGGTAGGAATATCTTGTAGAAAAGTCTTGCAACCCATATCCTGTATCCGGAATCCTATATCCGGAATCCTGTATCCTGTATCGGGTCGTGACAGTTCTTATCACTACCATGCATGAACTCGCCACTGATCCTGCTCCTTTCCACCTTTTTGCCATTCAAGTAACTCCTACGTCCTCTTCTACCTTTCCTGTATCCGATTCTCCTGTTTTTTCAATCTCCTTCTCCTACTCCTTCTCCTTCTCCTTCTCCTCCTTCTTCCCTACCATCCAAGTATCACGCCTTTAAGGACGTTTTTGACAAGCACAAGGCTGCAGTTCTTCCTGTTCACAGGTCTTACAATTGTCCTATTGATCTTGCGAAAGGAAAGACTCCACCGTTCGGACTGATTTATGCATTATCACTCACGGAGTTGGAGGTTCTTTGTTAGTACATCGAGGACAACTTGGCATCCGGCTTCATTCGTCACTCAAAGTCCCTTGCAGGAGCGCCTATCTTCTTTGTCAAGAAGAAGAATGGGAGTTTACGTTTGGTTGTGGACTACAAGGGTTTGAATCAAGTCACCATTCGGAATCGGTACCCGTTGCCATTGATCTCGGAACTTCTCGATCGGTTGCGAGGAGCAAAGGTGTTCACGAAGATCAACTTATGAGGGGCCTACAACCTTGTACGGATTCATCCCGGCGATGAGTGGAAAACTGCCTTTCGTACAAGGTATGGACACTTTGAGTACACGGTAATGCCTTTTGGCCTTACGATGCCCCAGCCGTGTTCCAACACATGGTGAACGACATCTTTCGTGACTCTTGAACCAGTTTGTGGTGATCTACCTCAACGACATTTTGATTTTCTCCAAGGACCAGGCGGCACATGACAAGCATGTACGACTAGTTCTCAGCGGCTTCGCGAGCATGGCATGTACGCGAAGTTGGAGAAGTGTTTTTCGATAGGGATTTGGTGGAGTTCTTGGGCTACATCGTCTCTCCTGCTGGCGTTTCCATGGACATGCACAAGGTGAAGACCATTGTGGAGTGGGAGAGGCCCAAGTCGGTACGAGATGTACAATGTTTCCTTGGCTTTGCAAAACTTCTATAGGTGGTTCATACAAGACTTCTCCAAGCGTGTACTTCCACTCATGGAACTCACCAAGCGCACAGGGCTTTTCTCTTGGTCCGACAGGCGGAACACGCGTTCACAACACTCAAGGACGCCTTCACGACAGCTCCGATTTTAGCACATCCTGACCCTTCTCATCCTTTCTTCATTGAAGCAGATGCCTAGACTTTGTAATAGGATCCGTCCTATCACAAGTTGGAGAAGACAAGTTGCTGCATCCTGTAGCTTTTCACTCTCGTAAGTTCCTATTGGCAGAGATCAATTACGAGATTCATGACAAGGAACTCAAGGCCATTGTGGATTCGTTCGAGGAGTGGCGGCATTTCCTGGAAGGTGCTGCACATCCTGTATAAGTTCTTACGGATCACAAGAACCTGGAGTACTTTCAAACAGCTCGAGTTCTCAGTCGGCGACAGGCTAGGTGGGCGGAGTTCTTATCACGTTTTGACTTTGTCATCGTCTACAGGCCCAGTTTTCGGAATGGCAAGGCGGACGCATTGTCTAGGCGCTCTTACCTTGCACCAAGCCTGGGTGATCCTGCATTTGACTGTCAAAGGCAAGTGTTGTTGGGTCCTGATCAATTCCGGCTTGCGGCACTGCAGGTTCATCAGGCTCCAGCAAATTCAACACCTACAGGACGTCCGTTCACATTTGGCTATAGACGACTTGGCAAAGAATGTGTTTCTCACACATTTATCCTGACGTTGCAAGTTCCTCTTCCTCCAGTTCCCGCCAAACTACAACCTGTTCACCATACAGAGGACTCCCATACCGGGAAGGTCTCCTGTATGTTCATGTTGGTATTTCCAGGACTCGTGTGGTACAGGATTGTCATGATAACCCCGGGCTACATGACATTTTGGTGTGGCCAAGATAGTGGAGTTGGTGACTTGCAACTATTGGTGGGTTGGGTTTGCGAGGTTTTGTGGAGAGGTTTGTACGGAGTTGTGACACTTGTAACAGGTCAAAAGATGCCTCATCATGCACCCTCTGGTCTTCTCCGTCCTCTTCCTGTTCCTTCTGCTCCTTGGAGATCCATTTCTATAGATTTCCTCACAGATCTTCCCCCTTCTTGTGGATTCGATGCAATTCTTGTGTGGTTGATCGTTTCACTAAGCAGGCTCATTTCCTACCCTGCAACAAGACAGCTACAGGTCAGACAACTGCGGAGTTGGTGATCCGTGAAGTGTTCTAACATCATGGTCTTCTGAAGAGCATTGTTTCCGATCAAGGTCCACCAATTCATGTCCAAGTTTTGGCGAGAGCTTCTTCGGAGTCTACAGGTTAAAGCGGATCTTTCTTCAAGATATCATCCGCAAAACTGATGGGCAGTCCGAAACGCACAATTCAGATCTTGGAACAGTATCTTCGTTGCTTCATCAGTTACCAGCAGGACAACTGGGTTGGACTTCTTCCAATGGCGGAGTTTGCCTACACAACTCCGTTCACGCATTTACATGACAGACACCTTTCTTTGCTCTTACAGGCCACCATCCACGTTTTAACTTTGCTCCTCCCGCTTCTCCTTCTTCCGCTCCTGCAGTATAGAATCGTCTCCAGCATCTTCGTCAGGTACAGGATGATTCCAGGTTCATCTTCAGCAGGCACAAGAATGATACAAGCATTTATTCTGATGCTCACCTTCAGCCGACACCTGCATACCAGATTGGTGATCTCGTGTGGCTTCTTCGTCGACACATTCGCACCAAACAGGCCTTCTTCTAAGTTGGATTTTCAACGATTGGGCCCTTACAGGATCGTGGCAGAGGTAAATCCTGTAGCTTTCCGACTCGAGTTACATCTACGGTGAAACTTCATCCTATGTTTCACACCTCCTTGTTGGAGCCGTATCATCCTTCTTCCTTCCCGGTCGTGTTTCTTCTCCTCCCCCTCCTATGGTCATTGACACTGAACCTGAGTACGAAGTTGCAGCCATCCTTGATTCTCGTCTTCATCGCCGCCAACTCCATACTTGGTGGATTCGAAAGGTTATTTGCCTACTGATCGCGCTTGGGAATCTGCATCCAACTTACTCCATGCTTCTTCCAAGGTTGTTGCCTTCCATCGGCATTATCCTGCTAAACCAGGTCCCAAGACTCGTGGAACTTGTCTTTAAGGAGGAGGTGCTGTCACGACCTGATATAGGATACAGGATTCCAGATACAGGATATGGGTTGCAGGACTTTCCTACAGGATTCCGGATACGATATGGGTTGCAGGACTTTCCTACAGGATTCCGGATATAGGATATGGGTGCAGGACTTTCCCATAGGATATTCCTACCAGGATTCCGGACACAGGATATGGTTGTAGGATATTCCTACAGGATATGCCTAGAGGATAAGGGACATGTGGACTCATCTTAGCCTCTGCATGCATGCAGTCACTTTGCATGCATGCAACCACTTTTAGCACTCATGCCTAGATTAGCTCTTGGAGTTGTGAGCATAAAGCTCCAACCTATTGTTGTACAATCAGTTACTATCAACACCAGTCTTACTACGATCAATCTCGTCTTGTCTTGTTTCCTGTCCTGTCCTGTCTCACTCCTGTTTCCTGTCCTATTCCTGGATCCTGTCCTCTCTTGTCTTGTTCTCAGATCCTATCCTGTTTCTATCTTGTTCCTGGATCCTGTCCTGCGCCTTCCTGTCTCACTCCCGGATCCTATCCTGATCCTGTTTTGCTCCTGAATCCATCCTATTCCTGTTCCTATTCTTGTCATGCGCTCGGTCCTACTCCTAAGTCAAGCCTTCCTGTTTCTGGGAATCCTGTTCTCTTCCTAGTTCCTGGGATCGTGGCTTGACATCTGTGAGTAGAAGTACACGCTTGGAAAAAGTCCTGTATGAATCGCCTGTAAGTTTGCAAAGCCAAGGAAACATTGTACATCTCGTATAGACTTGGGCCGCTCCCACTTCACGATAATCTTCACCTTGTGCATGTCCATGGAAACGCCAGCAGGAGAGATGACATAGCTCAAGAACTCCACAGTATCCCTGTCAAAAAACACTTCTCCAACTTTGCATATAGGCCATGCTCACGAAGTTTCTGTAAAACTAATCATACATGCTTGTTATGTGCCGCCTGGTCCTTGGAGAAAATCAAAATGTCATTGAGGTAGATCACCACAAACTGATCCAAAAGTCGTGATAATGTCGTTCACCATGTGTTGGAACATGACTGGGGCATTTATAAGTTTGAAAGGCATCACCGTGTACTCAAAATGTTCATACCTTGTACGAAAGGCAGTCTTCCACTCATAGCCTGGATGAATATGTACAAGATTGTAGGCCCCTCATAAGTCGATCTTCATGAACACCTTTGTTTCTCGTAGCCAATCGAGAAGTTCCATGATCAATGGCAATGGGTATCGGTTCCGGATGGTGACTTAATTCAAACCCCTGTAGTCCATAACCAAATGAAACTCTCATCTTTCTTCTTAACAAAGAAGATAGGTGCTCTTGTAGGGGACTTTGAGTGACGAATGAAGCTAGATGCCAAATTGTCCTCAATGTACTGGCGAAGAACCTCCAATTGACAAGGCATAAATTGGTCCAAATGGTGAAATTTTCCCTCTGTAAGATTGATAGGACAGTCGTAGGACCTGTAAATAGGAAGAACTGCAACCTTGTGCTTATCAAAAACCTCCTAGAAGAGTGATACTTGGATGGCAAGAGAAGAATGGAAGGAGGAGAAGGGGATTGAAAAACATGAGAGTCAGATACAAGAGAGGTAGAAGTGGACGTAGGAGTTTTTGAAAAGCAAAGAGATAAAAAGGAGCTGGATCAGTGGCAAGTTCATGCATAGTAGTGGTAAGAACTCGAAGAGGAGAATGAGGGAGTGTGTGAATGAAAAAGAAGAAGAATCTTGGGGGATGGAACAGAAGCAGAGTAATGAAAAGAGGCAGCATTGGGGAAAACCTGTGTTGATGTTGAGAATGTACAGAATTGGAAGAATCATGTACAAAAATCTGTGAATTCACAGGAGTGAGGAGAGCTTGCGAATGTGCTGACGAACTGATAAAAGGTGGATCCTGTTGAGGAGGAATATTTGACACTGATACAGGATTGGAAGAACCCTATATAGGAATCCATGAATTTACAAGAGTGGAAAGAGCCTGCGGATGTGTTGATGAACTGACATGAGGTGAATCCTGTCAAGGAGGAATCTTTTACACTGATACAGGAACATGCACGGTCAATCCTATAGCTTGTACTACCTTAGACACTAAGGTCATATCTGCATGCGGGAAGGTACAAGATTAATCCTTGCTACCTGAGAGGAAAACGTGAGCATCCTAGACCTCTAGTCAATCTGAGGATTTGCAACCACGAACCATGGCATGCCCAAAACAATGGGAGTCGTCTGAGTTTTGAAGGAAAATTGAACAATTCAATACGCCATGGGTGCAAGAGAGAGGTGTGGTAGCATGGGTAACTACGCCAGAAGTAATCAGACGATCATCTGCAACCTTTATAGGAATTGCACGCTTTAACTTTACCATCGGATGCCATGCTGAGTTGCAAAAGTGTCATTCATGAAGCATGCATTTGCACCAATGTTTAACAGGGCAAACTCCTTGAGCTCTCGATTATTAAGGCGAATGTGTACAGAAAACTTGAATGATGGAATGGTGTGAGCAGCACCAATGGAGCCTGCACCTACGTCCAACTTCGCGGCTCCTAGACGAAGTGGACATTGAAGTTTTCCTACTGAACTTCAGCTTTAACTTCATGTGTCTTCAACTTCCTGACTTTAATAAGACATTCTACCACCTTGTGTCCTGCTTAACCACAATACAAGCATAAGTTCTCACCTTGATGATGTTGCTTCTCAGCAGTTGAAAGTGGGCCACGCTTGTATTTATCAACATCCATAGGAACTGCTCCTGAAGGTGTCATGAACATGTGCTACAGGTACAGGATTGGCTTGTAGAAACTGCTGACAGGATTTTTCTTGACGAAGCTCGAACAAACAATTGTCACAGCGAATGGCCTGTTGCATGATCTTTGCTAAGGTTTGGGCATCCGGTAACATAAGGAGAAAGTCTTTCACGTCATCTCTCAACCCAAAACGGAAGTCCCATAGAATGTTCATGCAAAGTTGCTGAAATTTGGATGCATAAACAGAAGCTGGTTGAAATCATTGTGTGAGTTTTCTTAACTTCATGCATGCAGAACGGTACTTATCGGAATCTCCAAAGTAGGCTTCAAAAGCAACCATGAATCCTTTAAAGTCTTCCATCAATGGGTCGTCATGCTCCAACAAAGGGGCAACCCAATGTTATGACCCATATAACGAATCAAAGATATTCCCTAGAAAGGTATAAGCTAGAATATTCCTAAGGAGCTATACCTAGATCTAAGAGAGAATTAAGGGAGACTATTATTGGAAGCCTTTCTAGGAGAGCAGCGTGTGGAGACTAGAGACAGCTCGGGGGAGGTCGGGTGGTCTTGTGAGGGTCTCTAGATTGTACGTAGTGGTGCCTAACAATTTGGTATCGGAGGGAGGTTCAAGATGAGTGACCGGTGGGAAGGAGAGACAACACCAATGAGGAGTGGACAAACAAGGAAATCGTGCTCGAACTATATGCTATGGCAAAGGATTCCAAGCAGAATTTGGAGTACGTGACTGGTTCTTTGGAGGTGATTCGTGAGCAGTTGGATACTATTGAAGATCAACTTGCTCAAGGAACCGTGACTGGTTAGAGCAGGGTGCTAAATCGTCTTCGCGTTCCACCTTTTACCAGTAAAATTTGCGGATGAGGCTATGAGTTGGCTTGAGATAGCAGCGAACTTGCTCACTGCACAAGGAGTGACTACCGAGCAGGCTATGAAGCTGTTCAGTAACCTTGAAGGATAAAGCTGCGAGGTGGTGGACACGCATTCGAAATCAGCGCTAGTTAGCTCACCAGGAGATAATTGCAACTGGGAGGAGTTCTTCTGAGCTATTTAAGAAGGAGTATTCTCCTCGGTTCGATGTGTCTCATGCAAGGTGTGAATTGCAACATTTAGAGCAAGGAAAGATGACCTTGGACGATTACTTGAGAAATTGAGTCAATTACTTTGCTGTGTACCTGACGTGTCTGTCACCAGCAGAAGGATTATTTTGTAGATGGGTTGCGAAGTGCTAACTTGCATAGACATCTTAACTCGGTGATTCAGTCCAAGACTTTAGAGGAGCTGTTCGAATATGCTCGCTTGCTAAATGAGGAGGTAAGGTGTTTAAGGAGAATGAGCGACATGGCAAGAAGCATGGTAGGAGCACCTCTCCAAGTCCTCGTGAGCACTAGGAGTATAGAGGGAATAGTTATCGTGCTAGGCTGAAGTCCAAGCTGGTAGCTTCTAGTTTCTTATCACACCGACAATCGGCCTAGAAGATTGTCAAGGTTTGATAGTGAACGTTGCCACCTGTGTGGAGAGGTGGGACATTGGAAGGTCAATTGTCCAAGGAGGAACAAGCCCAGGGCAAGGGGTTCAACAGTGACAAGGACAAGGAGACACCTAAGAAGCTTCAGAGAGAAGGAGCGTGGAGAGGAACACAAGGGAGATAGTTCTAAGCCACGAGGTAAATTTCTGTCTGTTCTTGCTCGACAGGTAAACTGCATGGCACGGAGGAGTCACACACACGTGTTATTGTGGGTGGAGGGATGACTTGGTGAACGTCTAGTGCAAATCCTCTTGAATAGCAGAAGTAGCAATAACTTTGTATCAGCAAAGTTAGTGTAGGAGTGTAGCTTGCCCATAAAGATTGTGCTCAATATGAGATTAAGGCTTGCTACTGTCACATAGAGCTGGAATGCTTGTGTGGAGGAGTTACAGCTGATGGTTGGCAAAACTCAGCTGGTGGAGACTTTCTTCCTTGGGGAGCTAGCGTGTGTGGACCTCATCCATTGGGATGAGGTGGTTGGAGCGTGTGGATCTTGAGATCAAGTGGAGCATCAAGCAGTGAAGCTTAGTACAGTGGAGTGAAAGACACTTGGTTTGGAACAAGGCTTGAGTCTCCAAACAAGTATCTTTCTACTATGTCTTTGAAGAAATATCTCCGTAATAAAGAAGATCAAGTCTTTCTGATGTATATACGTGAGTTAGATTCTTCTAATGTCACATGGGTGAAGCTACTGTGCAAGTTGTCCTTGAGGAATTTGCTGATGTTTCCCTCCCGAGCTACCTCAATGGCTTACCACCTGCAAGAGGTGTGGAGCATGAGATTGTGTGAACAGGGTACAAAAGCCATTTACGTAAGCCGTTCCGACTGAGCCATACTGAGGAGCAAGAGGTTAAGAGACAAGTGATGGAGCTATTGGAATATGGCTTCATACAACCGAGCAAGTCTCCATTTGGTGCACCAGTATTGCTTGTTAGGAAGAAGGATGGCACCATGAGGATGTGCATAGACTACAGAGCTCTCAACAAGCAAACAGTGAAGGACATGATGCCCATGCCACGTGTGGATACTATCATGGATCATCTCGGTGGAGCCAGAGTGTTCACCAAGAAGATTTGCGCAACAGGTATTATCAGATGCTGTGAAGGAGGCAGATATCTACAAAACTGCTTTCAACACTAGCTTCGGGCATTTTGAGTTCACTGTTATGCCATTTGGCTTAACAAATGCCCCAGCCACATTCACTCGGTTGATGACTGAGGTGTTTGGTGACTACTTGCATGACTTTGTGGAGATCTTCCTCGACGATATTCTTATTTACAGTAAGAATATGAAGGAGCATGTGGAGCATTTGCGGAGAGTTCTTCAATTGCTGAGGAGAACAAGCTCTATGCAAAGAAGAGCAAATGTGCATTTGCTCAGTGCGAAGTGGAGTATTTGGGTCACATTGTGACGCCAAGTGGAGTGAAGACTGATCCACAGAAGGTGGCAGTGGTGGAGCAATGGCCAGTTCCTAGCAATGCACAAGAGTTACGGAGTTTCTTGGGCATGGCTGGTTATTACCGGCGGTATGTCAAGGATTATGCCAAGAAAGCTTCTCCGTTAACTAGGTTGCTAAGGAAGGACGTTCCCTTTGCATGGAGTGCTTCAGAGGAGAGCAGTTTCCAAGCTTTGAGAAACAAGCTTTGGTACGTGCACCAGTTTTATGTATTGCAGATCCCTCTAAGCCTTATGAGGTATCGTGTGATGCAAGTGGAGTGGCCATTGGAGCTGTACTTATGCAAGAGGGAAGGCCTATTGCTTATGAGAGTCGTACTTTGAATCCTGCAGAGCAACGGTACTCAACGTATGAGCAAGAACTACTGGCTATTGTTAATGCATTACGAGTTTGGAGGCACTATCTTTATGGTGCAAGTTTCAAGGTGTTTACAGATCACAAGCCTTTGGTGTATCTGTTCACACAGAAAGAGTTAAACTCTCGGCAAGCTCGCTGGATGGTTAAGCTCATGGAGTTTGGCGAATTTCCTATTGAGCATCGCGCAGGAAAGACTAACGTGGTGGCAGATGCTTTGTCACGCGTTAGGAGAGCCACAGTAGTGGGAGAATTCCAAACACGCTTATGTAATGCATTAACAAGGACGGTCAGTGAGTTTAGCCAAGTAGTTCAACATGCTCAAGCACAAGACGCCGAGGTGCAGGAGCTCAAGGACAGCTAGAGCCACCATTCTCATTTCAGGATGGGGTTTTGTACTACAATGGCCGTGTGTACCTTCCTCGTGTGGACCATTTGATCAACCAGGTACTATATTTTCATCATGATCGCCCGGAGGCTGGTCATTTTGGGGGGAGGAAAACGTATGAGTTGATCAAGAGGAGGTTCTACTGGAGGAATATGAAAGCTGATATCATAGAGTACTGCAGGACTTGTGACAAGTGTCAGCAAGTAAAGGTGCCCAGGGAGAAACCAGGTGGGCTATTAGTACCATTGCCTATTCCAGACAGGCGATGGGGCAGTATCTCTATGGACTTTGTCACCCATTTGCCAAGGACACAGAGGCAGAATGAACAGGTGTGGGTCATTGTGGACAGGTTGACAAAGTTTGTCAAGTTAGTTCCCTTGGGGAAGAATGTGAATGCATCCGAGCTGGCTACGATGTATTTACAACATGTATTTCCTATCCACGGATTTCCAGATGATATTGTAAGTGATAGGGACTCCAAGTTCACTTCTAGCTTTTGGAGAGGCTTTTCTAAGTGCATAGAAGTGAAGCTTAAGCTGTGTAGCGGAGATCATCCCGAAACAGATGGGCAAACAGAGAGGGTGAACCAAGTTCTGGAAGATATGCTAAGGTGCACTATTAACCAGAAGGAAGGTCAGTGGGATAAGTATATTCCATTACTCGAGTTTGCTTATAATAACAGCCAGCACAGTGGCATTGGAATGAGTCCATACTATGCTATGTTTGGACGACATCCCAAGACAGCTTTTGAGCTCGGTTTAGCAAGTAAGAAGGCTCAAGGCAACATGGATGAGGAAGCTAAAGATCTGAGTGTTGAACTTGAAAACATTCAGAGTTTGTGCAAGAAGAACTTACAAGCAGCTCAGAGCCGAGCTATCAAGTTTGCTAATGAGCACAGAAGCTTCCGAGAGTTCCAGGTGGGGGATTATGTATATCTCCGAGTGGTATTTGCCACACATGTAAGGCGGAACACAGTTGTGGCCTTACGGAAGGGACGCAATGATAAGTTGTCTCCCAGGTACTCAGGTCCTTATGAGATTCTGGAGCGTATCGGTAAGGTGGCATATCGACTACGGCTGCCAGAAGGAGTGAGGGTGCACCCAGTGTTTCACGTTAGCCAGTTAAAGAGAGTACTCACAAGGAACGAGTCCCGGGTAGATTCTTTGTGGATGTACGAGGCTAATGATACAGGACCAATTGAGTAAGTTATACTGCCCTTGAGGACAAGGACTTGCTAATGGGGGGAGGATTGTTATGACCCATATAACGAATCAAAGAATATTCCCAGAAAGGTATAAGCTAGAATATTCCTAAGGAGCTATACCTAGATCTAAGAGAATTAAGGGCACACTATTATTGGAAGCCTTTCTTGGAGAGCAGCGTGTGGAGACTAGAGACAGCTCGGGGGAGGTCGGGTGGTATTGTGAGGGTCTCTAGATTGTACGTAGTGGTGCCTAACACCCGCCCGTGGGATCCATTAGTAAGGATGCCAAAAGGCCTACTTTTTGTGCATCAATCGAGTAGCGGCATGGTTGCATGCGGATCAAAAGCCTGATCTGATTCATGAAACCTTAGAAATCAGCGTGATTGCCATTAAACTTCTCTTGCATGCTGATCTTTGGTTCTGAAGAAGAGTTTTGATGAGAGGAAACCACAGATACTTGAGTGAGATCCTATGCAACAGCCTTGGAGGATGCATCAACTGCATGCATTGCGTTGGTGGAACCTTGCAGATTTGTGACCACTTGGCGCAAAGTGGCTAGCTCATGAAGCAACATTTTGTGCTTGCGTTGAAATTGCTCAAATCTGCCATGATCCATGAAAGAAAGGAGGAAACAAGGGAGAAAATAAGGGAAAAAAAAGTAACTGGAAATCTAGGAGCTATGAAATCAGTTACTATCAAACTGTCAAGCCATGATCCAAGAGCAAGGAGGCTTGACTCAAGAGCAGGACAGAATTAGGAACAAGAGAGAAGGAAGCAAGGAGCAAGACAAGAAGAAAGAATGATCGTAAAATGACTAGTGTTGATATAACTAATTGTACAAAATTAGTTGGAGCTTTTATACTCACAACTCAAGAGCTAATTTAGGCATGAGTTAAAATAATGTCCCTTATCCTGTAGGTATACCTGTAAGCATATCTTGTAGGTAATCTTGTAGGCATATCCTGTAGGCATATCCTATAGCATATCATGTAGGCATATCCTGTATCCCGTATCCGTATCTTGTATCATGTATCGGGTCGTGATAGGCATATCATGTAGGCATATCCTGTAGGTATATATGTAAGTATATCCTGTATCCTATATCCTGTATCTTGTATTGAGTCGTGACAGTCATGCTATACAAAACCAGGGAGACTTCTATGGCATGTTAGAATTGGGATTTTGGTTGTGGCCATGTGGATGATCTACTCCTAGAATTAGTGCAATAATCCATCCTATCAGTCTTCTGGTGATCTATGGATGACAAAGATTGAGGTTGGATGATCCAATCAGACACTGGGGAAAGTAGGAAGCCTCTTGTAGACACACATGTTTGCACTGAAATCCCGAAAGAAGAAGGAGAAGAAGAAAATTCTGAAAATGGAAATCTAATAGGGTTTCTTCCGCACCACTGCCCCTTTTTAATATCAACATATTTATGGCTTGTCAGATTTTTTGAGCGGTCCATTAATCATCTTTCGCTTTGTCCATTGTAATGACATCTCGATTTTTGGTAGATTTTGCAATGGATATTCTGGTGTTGGATATTGTAAACCTTTGTTTTCTTTGCTCATTAGCACTCATGTGAGATGTTTTATTTATATTTAAAAAGATTTTGCTTACTTATATCCTCTAGACATGAATGTTCTTTTCTTCTCCACGTTATTAACGTGTCCTTCCCATGTTATGGTCCCGTTTTAATTAATTTCTTGCTCTTCTTCTAGTTCTCCCATAGGACCTTCCTTTTCATGTATCCTCTTATTTCAGTGACTTCTTCAGGATCCGTGGCTTCATCGTTTATATCATCCTCCAGTTTGTTTGTTGTGTATTTTCATATCCAGTTAACATTGTTGTAACTAGGACTCAGGTAGTGTCGTCCATAAGTATCATGATGTTGTTGGATTGGATTTCTATAATAATATATGATCCATACCACTTGGACTTGAACTTATGCCCAATGGAACATAGATTTTCTCGGTAATGCCATACCTATTAATTCTTCTAAGTCTATTATTTTTTGCTTACTAAAAAAACAGGTCATTGTTGTACTTTTCTAAGATGATCATGCCATGCCTTAATTCGTGCTTGAATAGCTTATATGTTAAACAAAACCTATTGCCTTTTCTCATCAAGTTTTCTAGTTGTAATAGTCTTTGTTTCACTTATTCCGTTTTCTCAATATTGTATTTCAGTGACATACATAATGATGGTATGATAAATTTGGGGTGGAATTGCATCTAGCCCATATGTTAGTTGAAAAGGCATAAAATTTCTGGCGACCTTATCAGTAGTACAATATGTCCATAATGCTGAAGCTAGCTTCTTGTCCCAATTCTTTTAATTCATATTGACTATCTTAGTTAATACGGTCTTTAATATGTAGATTCTGCCAATTGTAGTAGTGCCAAAAATAAAAATAAAAATTATGCATCTGCATCAATTACAAGAAACTAAATGATGTAATAAAGTGAGATACATATCCAATACCCTTTACCAAGGATACAGTAGCGAGACACGACATGTACTCATTTTTAAATGGATTCTCGAGATATAACCAAATACAAGTAGATGAAGTAGATCAATTGAAGATATCCTTCATCAATCCATGGGGAGCTTATGCGTATTGTGTCATGCCATTTGAGTTGTACAATGCACCATTTACTTTTCAATGATTGGTTAGTGAGATAGTTTGGGACTACCTCACGACATTTATGAAAGTTTTCTTAAATGACTTTAGCATTTATGGGACAAAGGATGACCATTTAGAATGTTTAACAAAGTGTTTTGAGAAGTGTCGACAAAACATATAGCCAGAGAAGTGCATCTTTTGCATAAAGTCTGAAGTACTACTTGGACATGTTGCATGCAAGGAATGAATAATGGTGGATCAAGATAAAGTTAAAGTAATACAAACCATGGAAGCACCTACAGATGTGAGCAGAATATGATGACTACTCAACAAGATGGGATATCATCAACAATTTATTAGGAATTATGCATCAATAGCAAGACCACTTACCATGTTATTGAGGAAAGGACAATTGTTCAAGTGGAACCAAAATACAAAAAGAGTTTCCAAACATTGAAGATAGCATTGATAAAAGCACCTATTTTGGTTAACCTAAATTGGACACAAAGAATTTCATGTACAAGTAAATGCATCATATTATGCCATTGAATGCATACTAACTCATATGCAAGAAGATAAAAAAGATCTTCCATTGTATTAGATAAGTAGAAGATTAGCACATGTGAAAGAAAATTGCACAACCACATAGAAAGAAGCTCTATGAATGGTTTATGCTACAAAGAAGTTTCAACATTATCTACTATTGTAAATCACCAGGGACTCATTCATTTATTGAGCAAGCAACCGAGAGAAGATTGGTGCAATGGTTCTTACTATTATAAGAGTTTAATTTCCAAATCATTCACAACCCAGGAAAACTACATCAACAAGCAGATTACCTTAGTCGAATTACAAATGGGAAAGAAGAAATAGGGATTAACAATGATTTACCCGATGCAAGTCTATTTCAAGTCAAAGGAGAACAACTAAGATGTTATTTACAACATGGAGGAGTTCCTGAGTACGTGAAAAGTACCCAAGAAATATACTACAATCCAAGGTAACAACTAGTACTATATTTGAAACCATATTGCATAATCACCAAAATATTATACAAACAAGGAAGGGACGAGGTATTAAGGAGGTGTGTTAGGAGCATAGTTAGACATTGGTAGAATTTCTTGTTATTTCATGGGCAATATAATGGGACAATATCAAAAACAATATATATTGTGGAAAACCAAGAGTAGGAAGGAAATATTGAAGTACGAGTTATTGACGCAATACGGGTCATCACCGCAATACGAGTCATCAGCGGAGTACGGCATTTTGGATAAGGATAAGAAGGAGTTACAGTAACTGAATGGATAAGGTTGGGAGGCAATTGTGATAACTACTAGTACGGGACTTGGAGTACGGGTATAAATAGACCAGATTAGGATTAGAAGGGGATCCGAGTATACTGTTATTTTGTACCATGTGCCGTGCATGGACATAATTTTCTCTCAATACGTCTATATCTTACTTGTATTTCTATTATGTAGTATACTGTTCTTATTTCCAGTATTGTGACGGGATCCATAGTACTGTTACTTGCTATACACCTTGCCATCCTTACCCTTTTCCTAACTTTCCGATGTCTGATTACGTCTTTATCTTATTTCCGTAGACCCTTAGTACGGGTTTATCAACGACAATCCTACCGATGTACGGAGGGTAGGATTTTACGGGTTAACATATGGCAACCACGGAGGGATGGTCGTGTTAGTAGGTGATTGATAATGTGTTTGTATAATGTAACAAAAGAGGCAGACTAATACTCAAAGGAGCTGTGATGAAAGCAAAAGATTGAGGCTAGGCGAGAGTCTTGGATGCAATTAGCGCAGTCAATTATTGTGGAAATGGAACAAAGTGAAGCGAAAACTTCGTGAGAATGGACTTGTGGTGTATAGTAAGTGAATGGATGATTATCGACGTATTCTTGCAGAACGCCAAAGATATTAAGAAATTAAGCAGAGATAGCAAAGAGAACGTGAGGAGCGGTATTATGGCGACAACAGTAATAGAGATACGGAAGGATTGAAGAACGTGAGGAACAGAGAAGAAAGGAACAAATCGAAGCTTGACGACAGGAGCAACAAACGATGAAGTGCAGTGAAGTTACAGGAGAGAAGGATGTGAATCAGGGAGTGATGATCACGAGCCCCAAATATCAACGCGAGGAAACTGGGAACTATTGTCAGAGGAATTACCAGACGAGATGGGAACATTAACAATTACGGGGAAAGTAATACCAGCTACTTTTTAGGTTTTGAGAATGAAGATACGAATCGGCATATTCAGCAGTTTGAGAAGGCGTGTATAGCCAATGAAATCAAGGATGAAGATGAGAAATTGCGAATATTTCCATTTACGTTGAAGGGAGATGCTAGTGATTGGTATTACGAAAATGCTAACACAATCGATAAGTATAACATACTACTTACAATGTTCAGGAATTATTATGTACGAAAGTATCGAAAGCGAGACTCGACAGTGTAGTTGCAAAAATACGACAAGGACCTACTGAGGCAGTGGAAGGTTACACTCGACGATTTCGGAGATTATATAACCATTGCGAGGTCGGAGATATCAGCGATAAATTGGCAAAGAAATGGTATATGAACGGACTACGGGACAATTTACAGCTTCAAGTACGACTATCAAACCGCTGATTTAGTTGAAGCAATTAAAGAAGCAGAACAACTTGAAGTAGTGATACACCCAAGATATGTAGATGAGGATGAACGGGAAACAAGAAGGCAATACTAGAAGGATAGCAAAATATGATCAAGAACTAAAACAATATTCTGTACAACATGCAAAAATGAAGGGCATAATGCTTCTGAATGTAAGATACCCAAGTGTCAGATGTGTGAGGAATAGCATGAAGCGAGACAATGTCAAAACATGGGACGTACTGACAATTTTCCACCACCACCTAGATGGAACAACAATCGAAATGCTAACTCATACGATTATCCACACCACGGAATGCTAATTCATACGACTACACACAAAGATCATATAATGGGGAATGCAGAAATGGAAATGGAAGGAGATTTCCCCATGAATCCAGAGCATTCTACCGACAAGGTAATAATATGAGGTACCACGCAGAGGACAGCCTTTGTTACTAGCTCCGGTACAGCAGGACCACCGTTATTACCACCAATACCACCTTCACTAGCATTATGAGGACAGAATTCGAATGTACATGTTTTAGATGTGGAGAAAAAGGACACTATTCTACCAAATGTAATCGACTTAACAATATTCGTTGTTACACATGTGGCGAGATGGGACATTATTCATTAGAATGTCCACAACGTGAATTTAACACCGGAACAGCTTCAACTGAACCAGCAACACAGAGAATTGAAGTTCAACAAGAGAATGATCTAGTATGACAGCAAACAAAATTTTGAGTGTAAGTGGGAGCAAGATGCAGAACTACCCTCAACTGAGATGTATGCTGTAACACGAGCCAAGCGAGTACGAATGGAGCCAAGCAAAGAAGAACCAATACGTAAGAATTGGGAGAGAGAAAAGGCCACAGTACAACGAGTAACTGATCAAATTCAGAAAATGCAGCAAGGGGAAATCAAGATTCGATAATTAATGAAATGAGCACGCATTCACAACAATCCACATCAACGGTACCACTTGGAGATCGTATTGTTGCTGTGATTTTGCAACAACCTGTACAGTTAACTATAAGGGAGTTACTACATTAGCACCATTTTACGAACACAGATAACAAATGCTTTGGACATAAGTAATATTCAAAGCGATACAAGTTAGGTAGGAGTGAATACCACAGAAGTTCTTACAGACGAGAAGGACTGGGATGAGGAGGTGCCAATGATTACGGCTTGGATTGGTAAAAACAATATTCAGAATATAACTATTGATGGGGTTCAGGAGTGAACATAATTGAAGAGTAGATTTGCAAACAATTGGGTCTTGGACCTATTGAAAATGCGCCTTTTTTAGTATGAATGGCGGATCAGAGGAAAGTAAGACCCATTGGTATAATCAGATCTGTGTGTATGGAAATTGCAGGAATCAAGTTTAAGGTATCTTTAGTCGTATTACGTATCAAGCAGACTAGTAAACCATATCAAATATGGGATGGGAAGGCCATGGTTAAGAGATGCAAAAGTACGACATAATTGGGAGCACAACAAAATGGTACTCTATAAGAATGGATGAGAAGCAGTTGTTCGAACACAGCAAAAGAAGCCAATAGGACAACCGACCCGATCATTGCAAATGGAGGATTTCGACTGGCATTACGGCTTAAACAGGAAAGAAAAAAAACTCCTATTCGAAAATAATCCAGATCTCATAGAAATAGCACAAGCGGATTTATACCAGATGATATTCATTGAAGAATTGTTGGATACAGTAGCAAGACACGAAATGTACTCTTTTCTAAATGGATTTTCAGGATACAACCAAGTTCAAGTAGATCCTGAGGATCATCCAAAAACGACATTCATCAGTCCTTGGTACATATGCGTATCGCGTTATGTCTATTGGGCTGTGTAATGCACCATTTACCTTTCAACATTTGGTTAGCGAAATGTTCGAGATTATTTGACCACGTATATGAAAGTTTTCTTGGATGATTTCAGCATTTATGGAGCACAAGATATGCATCTGGACTTTTAATGAAGTGTTTCGGGAAATGCCGAAACAATATAGTTCTTAATCCAGAGAAGTCCGTGTTTTCCGTGAGATCAGGGATTTTTGCTTGGGCACATTATATGCAAGGACGGAATAATGGTGGATCAAGATAAAATCAAAGTCATACAAACAATGCAACCACCTAAAGACGTAAGCGGAGTATGACGGCTTCTAGGGAAGATGGGATATCATCGAAGATTTATCAAAAATTATGCAGCAATAGCAAAGCCATTAACTATGCTTTTGAGGAAAACGCAACCATTCAAATGGGATGCGCAATGCGAACAGAGTTTTAATACATTAAAGCAGGCATTAATGAAGGCTCCTATTTTAGCGAGTCCAAATTGGCAGCAGGAGTTTCATGTACAAGTGGAGGCATTGTCATACGCTATCGGATGCATATTAACTCAAACCCAGGAAGATGGGAAAGATCGACCATTATATTACGCAAGTCGACGGTTAGCACATGTCAAAGAAAATTACACGACTACGGAAAAGGAAGCACTCTGAATGGTTTATGCAGCAAAGAAATTTTGACATTATTTGCTTGCAAACAAACTCAAGTTTATTGTTGATCATCAAGCTTTGACACATTTGTTAAGTAAGACTAAGCTTGAAGGAAGATTAGTACGCTGGTTTTTATTATTACAGGAGTTCGATTTTCAAATCATTCACAAACCAGGCAAATTACACCAACAAGCAGATTTTCTAAGTCGTATTATGAATGAAGAAAAAGGTGTTGGCGTGAATGATGAACTACCAGATGCTAACTTATTCCAGGTACAACAAGAACAACCGTCAAAGCATGGGAATTACGAAGGATATTTTCAAGATATTGAATACTTTTTAACTACTGGAACAGCACCGGTCAAGTATGCAACAGCGCAAACAACTCGTATTACGATGTAAGCCATACTGCATTGTCAGGTATACTATATAAGAAAGGCAAAGATGAAGTGTTAAGGAGGTGTGTACCAATGGAGGAAGTGCAGACCGTATTATGGGAAGCTCATTCAGGAGAACATGGTGGACATTTTGCAGGAACATTAACAGCATGAAAAATATTACAGTCTGGATTATGGTGGCCCACGTTATTCAGGGAATGGATTTTATGGGACCAATCAATCCTAAAAGTAGCAAGCGGAATCAATATATATTGGTACTCATGGATTATGTTACTAAATGGGCAAAGGCTATCGCATTACAAGATTGCCGTGCAACACGAGTAGCTAAGTTTATTTACGAGAATATCGTAGTACGATTTGGTGCTCCAATGGAACTTATTAGTGACCAAGGAACTCATTTCATCAATAATGTTATCAAAGTACTCTACAACGAATATTTGGTAAAGCATTACACCTTTACTGCGTATTATCCACAAGGAAACGGACAAGCAAAGGTTACTAACAAAATACTGAAGACCGTATTAACCAAGATAGTAAACACTAATCGTAAAAACTAGGATGAAAAACTTCCATCAGCATTATGGACATAGCGTACTATGTATAAAGTGGCAACAAAGTTTACTCCATTTCACATACGGATTAGAAGCTATTACGCCTATAGAGTATTATTACCATCATTTCGGATGTCACTCGAATACGGCATTGGGGAAACAAAGCAAGTTAAGCAACGACTACTACAACTCGAAAAACTTAATGAAAAAACGGCAACAAGCAGTTTTTAATATACAAGCTATACAAACGCGTATTAAGGCATGGCACGATCAATTACAATGAGTACAACGACGACCCATATTCCGAGTCGGAGAAATGGTATGGCATTATCAAGGGAATCTTCGACCGATTGGTCATAAATTCAAGTCCAAATGGCATGGACCATATATAATTACCGACATACGAGATAACAACACTGTCACATTGATGACGCTACAACACGGGTTATACTTACGACGAATACGAATGCATACGGAAATATACATCTAACAAGCAGAGGAAGATCTCGACAATGACCCGGAGTACAAACGGCACAATACGACGGATACAGAAACATATGTACTAAACAGTAACATGGAATACGATCAAAATGTAAGTTGAAACAAGACAGGGAAAAATATGTGGCCAGCTGGAGAGTCGACGTCAGCAGAATCTTCTCGAAACATCGACAGGATTACTCACATGAGCAAATGACAGAATCCAAGAAAGCGACAAGTCGAGGAATGCAAAATCCAATGATGAGATATTTCTGTCAAATCTATGAAAACCAAGGAAATTACACACATAACCAATCTGATTTCGACATGTGGACAGTTGCATAGAAACTGACAGACCATAAATTCCCAGAGTATAAGTTAAGGGTACTCGTCCGCCGCCAGCACTCATTAGGGTTTTTCAATTCTTCATCAATTTCTTCCTCCTTCCCATCTTTGAATTTTTCTTCTCTTTCTTCCTTTATTTCAAGGGCGCATATGGAATCCATGGATGAGTACACAGATACGACAAGTACTTCGGCAACAGGGGTCAATGCGAAGTCCCAATCGGAACCAACGGTTTCAATTCCACTTACCCCATGCTTTATCGGATTGTCGTCCGGCACCAACACTGATTGCAGACATACACGAATGGATCCAAGGATGCAGCTAGAGCGATATTTTGAAACATTCGTGCACAAACGATTGGATCAACAAGGTGAACACTTGGTCGACTAGGCGATCAAGGCATATCTCCCACAATATAAGGCTTTACAACTACAGGCGGCGCATTTGCATTTACAAGTAAGCTCATTGGATGTTTTTCAATTTCCAGAACCAGATATCTCCTATGATCTGATTCCGCAAGTCAACACATATGTGCATCATTACACCGATAATATGGACAAGTTTCGGCAAAAGCAGAAAACGGAATGCAGCACCAACATCGATCCTACGCGAACCGCATAAGGGACGTATTAAGGCTATCACAACTGCGTTTGCTTTCCGAAAATGCCAGCAGGATTCAACAAGGAGATCGGGTATGTTTATCATCAATCTAAGCAGGGACAGAAACCGGATTGGGGGGAGCTAGTCGTCGTAGGACTACTACGTGAGTTGAACATGTTGCACAACCCAAAAGCAAGGACAAGGAAACGACGGTATTTCCAGTGCTTCATCATATTCTCACAACTCTCAACATTACGTATGCGATTTAGCACCCACAGGTACACCGGTACTCACATCGAGGATAGGCTTTTGGTTAGGTCTAACAAATCAAGTACCCAGATAATGTGTTCAACGTCCTAATTTGGATGCGCCACTACCAACTAAGAAAAGAAACCACGTACACAAGCAAAGAAGCCAGAGGAGCCGCAGTCAAAGGAGCCCAAAATCGTAATCCAGTTTCTGGACGAGGACGAAGGCGATGATCAAGTATTGCAAGAGACCATTACCACGAGGAGACCAGCGGAGGATGCAAAATAAGCCTACAGCATCAACTTCTGTACCACATACGAAGGGTGATGACACAGTACTACCAGACCGCAATACGACCACAGACCGACTTCCACACAACCCATGGAGTATGAGGATTCTGTACCATTCAATAGTACGTGTCCTATCGTAGTTCCATCGGTCCAACATCAAAGTACGACAGGTACATCTACTCATATCATACCACCACAGGTAGTACCTCCAGCACAACATGTACGGGAGTCAACAGTACGGCATTCAGGACAAGAACCGGATTCGGCAGAACCGACACCTGGACCATCTGCCAAGAACAACAACATTTACGATAAAGAGCAGCACATGCAACGGCTCTATTCACCGATACAACAGATGGGTCATCACACTTCGGATCGACATGAATGCGACATCTCAAGGAGTTGAAGCGCACTCGTGACCAAACAGCTTCACCCGGACTCCCACCACAAGACCCACCACAGGATACAATTGTCAAAGGTCAGCTCTTTCACCTTCGAAGTGTATTTGATGGTATTACGCAGCAGATAGCACTTCAATGCGCAGAAGCTACTTTCAGCCAGCAGCTTCATGATCGTTGCAACACGCTCGACAAGCAGTTCTTGGAGCAGTCGAATATCATACGCTGATTGTACGATCAAAACAAGGTACTCATGGACACAGTACACACATTAGTTGATCAAATCCGAATATCCATGAGAAGATCAGTGAATTCAATCCGGCAGCAACACCAACATCGGATGACGGAGAAGTACGGAAGTTACGAAGAGAACCTCAAGTTGAAGAGCTTCATCGGTTCTATGTGCGAAATCGGGCACATCGTAAGGTTGCATCGGGGCGATGCAACACTTCCAGTTTGGGGGATGTTAGGAGCATAGTTAGACATTAGTAGAATTTCTTGTTATTTCATGGGCAATATAATGGGAAAATATCAAAAACAATATATATTGTGGAAAACCGAGAGTAGGAAGGAATATCGAGTACGAGTTACTGACGCAATACGGGTCATCACCGCAATACGAGTATCAGCGGAGTACGGCATTTTGGATAAGATAAGGAGTTACAGTAACTGAATGGATAAGGTTGGAGGCAGTTGTGATAACTGCTAGTACGGGACCTATGGTATAAATAGACCAGATTAGGACTAGAAGGGATCCCGAGTATACTGTTATTTTGTACCATGTGCCGTGCGCGGACATAATATAAGTTTCCTTTCTCTCTCAATACGTCTATTCTTACTTGTATTTCTGTTATGTAGTATACTGTTCTTATTTCCAGTACTATGACGGGATCCATAGTACTGCTACCTGCTATACACTTGCCATCCTTACCCTTTTCCTGACTTTTCGATGTCTGATTACGTCTTTATCTTATTCCGATAGACCCTTAGTACGGGTTTATTGACGACAATCCTACCAATGTACGGAAGGTAGGATTTTACGGGTTAACAAGGTGTGTGATGGAAAATGAAGTAGACATAATATTGCAAGAAGCACACTCAAGAAAGCATGGTAGACATTTTGCATGGACACTTCCAGCACACAAGGTGTTACAATTTGGATTATGGTGGCCAACATTATTTAAAGATGCAATAGAATATTGTAAGAAGTGTCATAAATGCAATAAACATCAACTAGCATTGCATCACCAAGTACAATCGTTACATTCCACAATGTCATTAGGACCATTCATGAAGTGGGGAATGGACTTCATGGGACCAATTAATCCTAAGAGTAGTAAAAGAAATTAATATATCTTAGTATCGATGGATTATGTTACCAAATGGGCGGAAGCTATTACATTATGCAATTGTCGAGCAACACGAGTTGCCAAGTTTATATATAAAAACAATTTGGTGCTCTAATGAAACTTATTAATGATCAAGGAACGCATTTTGTAACAATTTTATCTTATGAGTACATATTATTGCTGGAATTCTTTTCAAATTTTTATAACTCCATGCAAACACATCTACATTTTGTTGTAATACGTTGATTGCCTTCATTCAGTATTCTAGTTCCAAATCCACTTTAATTTGTACTTTGCGTGGCCCATGTTCACTTATCTTAATTTTTTATTTCTTCAATCTTTTTGTTACTCGTAATCTCTAGACATTGTTTGATTCTTGATATTCTATTTGTTATTCCATTGGTTGTTTGAATTTGCCAGTTAATCCAAGTGCTTTCATGTGTTGTTGTTGTGCATCCGTCATAACCATATTCTCCTCTCTATCAATTCCTGTGTTACAGTGGTTCTCATCTTTCGATGTCATTTGATATAGGTTGCTTATGCAATCTCTACCAATTCCAGATTACTGTCAAATAGTACTTTTTTCTCTTTCGTATTTAGACCATAATGCCAATTATAATCCTTCATTCCTAAGGGTCGAGTCAGTTGTCCAATTTGTGTCTTTTATTGAGTCGCTTCTTGTCCAATCTTGTATAATTTCATTTCGTCGTGTTCTCAGTCATGTCGTACTTTTGCATCTTGTAACTAGGATCAACCCAACAAAATTCGATAAGGTCAATTCGTCTAAAAATTTGTAATACGACTAAGGACACATTGTATTTAATCTTTGCAATATCAATGTAAACTACTCTAATTATGCCAATGGGTCATACTTTTCTCTGATCTACCATCCATACTAAGAAGGGTGCATTCTCCATTGGTCTAAGTCCCAATTCCTTGCAAGCCTCCTCAATAATGTTGACTTCTAAGCCTCCATTTATGGGTATGTTTTAAATGTTGTTCTTCTAATACGCACGGTTATCATTGGTACTTCCTCATCCCAATCTTTTTCATCTCTAAGAATTCAGCCATATTCACCTCAATTGTGATCATAGTTTGTTGGGTATTGTTTCCATTTAATAAGGTAGTTATTTGCATTTGTATGTACAAAGCAAGTGTAAGTAACTCCCCTATATTCAATTGTTTTGGCTGTTGTAATATAATGGCCACAATATGATTTCCAAGTGGCAATGCTGACGTGGATCCCATGGATTGCTCGATTGCTTCATACGATATAGAATCTTTATTGTCTTTTTGCTAAATTTTCTAGATCTAATTCACCACTTTTTGCATTGTATCTTTTTCTTCTTTTCAATTCTTGTGTACTGGTTCTTCTTTACTAATTTCCATCTAGACCCACTTAGCATGTGTTACTACATATGTTTCTATGGACAATAATTCCATACACTTTAACTTGTGATCCTGTTCTTCTTGGGAACCTTCTTGTTGGACTTCAACCTTCCGTGATGTTGGTTCTGGTGCTAGTATTCCTAAGTTTTTTTGAAATTTGGACATTTGGTTGAATAGTGTCCCCATTCTCCACATGTGTAACATTGGACATTATTTAATCTATTACATTTGGTAGAGCAATGTCCCTTCTCCCCACATTTGAAACATGCCACACTTGGATTTCACTATGTTGCATTGGTGGAGCTAGTAATAGGGATGGCCCTGCTTGTGCAAGTGCTGGTAATAATGGTTGTCCTTATCGTGGTTTTCATTGTTGTTCTAACAATAATAACTAACATTGTCCACGAGGGTATCTCCTACCATTCATGTTTCTCCGATCATCGTTATACTATCTATGTGGATAATCAAACTTATTCATATTCCGTGTTGAATCCCATCTGGTGGTGGATAGCCTTTAGTGCGCCCAATCATCAAATGTGATTTGTACCTTGTACTTTGGCATTGTCTCACTTCATGTCCTACTCCTCCACGCATTTGACACTTCAATATTTTGCATTCCAAAGCACTGTGGCCTTCATTCTTACACATTGTGCATAATACTATTATGGGTCATACTTGTACCTCAGTTTCCCTCTTATGTGGTCTCTGTGGCTCGCATTCTTCATCGTCCATGTATTATGGTGGTTTCAACATTTCAATTTGTTCTACCTCCTTTATAGCATCTCTCAAGTTATGTGGCCTAGCCAACCATACTTGTAGTTGCAAATTCTCGCATAACCTATTGACATACCATTTCTTTGCCAATTTGTCACTGATATCATCTCACAGCGATTGTATATTCTTCAAAATCTATGCATGTAATCCTCCACTGCTTCTGTATGTCTTTGCCATAATTCCTATAACTGGACTGTAGAATCTTGCTTGTGATACTTCCCATTGCTGGCATCTCTTTTAGGGTGAATGGAAATATCCGAAGTTTCTCATTTCATCCATAATTTCATTAGCTTCACATGCTTTCTCAAACTGCTATATATGTTGATTCATATCTTCATGCTCGAGACCGCAAAAGGCAGATGGTACCACCTTCCCAGTGATTGTTAGTTAATTCTCCCATCATTTCTGGTGTAGCAATTGCCAATGCATAAACATACTTGTTGTTGTGTTGGTTCCCATGCCTCTAATTGTTCTTTATGCTATTGGCTTCTCGTTCCTCCAACTTTCTTCATGTCTTTATCACGACTTGTCATCGTACGTACTGCTCCTCTCATTCCCACTACTGTTGCTGGCTTATTTATTCATATCATTAATGTTTTGCAAGAATCCGTCAATAATCATCCATTCATTTACTACTCGATGCTGCAGATCCATTTTCATTAGGCTTTGTTGAGCATTTTCCCGTCTTGCCCTCTTCTTGAGGTATGAAGTTTGGTGTAGATATTCTAATTGAAGTCTATTGAAAGCCTTGAATCTCTTCTTCTACCATAATTTCTCCTCAAACTTCAATACTTCTTTGGGTTTCAGTCTACCCATTTCAGTACATCCTACACACAATTGTTAGTTACTTGCTAACACAATCATTCCTCCGTGGTTGCCATAATGTTAACCTAAATTTTTCTACACCTAAAAAATGTATTGTGGTCTCCATTGTCAACCCATTAAGGGGATAATGGAATTTTGTGATATGTGAAAATTACATAAATCAGACTTCAAAAGGTTGGAAGAAAGTAAGGATGGTAGGTATATAGTAGGTAGTACTACAGATCTCAACACAGTAGCGAAGAGAGAAAAGTATACTAAGAAAACAAAGAATAAGTAGCAAGACGTATTGAGAGTAAAAAGAGAGTATATATTATGTTTTAAACAGTGACACATAGTACAATATTTAGTATACCTAGGATCCATGCACGTTGTAACTAAAGTGGGCATGATACGTGAAAATGGGAATATAAAATAAATTACTAATTAATACTTAAGTTTTAATTATTAATTAATCATTTAATTAATATGTAATTAAGCCTTAAATATTAATTAATTAATTAATTAATCCTTCAATAACCTTACTTAGTAAGGAATATTCCTAAAATATCTTAGAATATTCATATTATTCTAAAAATAGTTTACAATAATGAAGAAATACTATCAAACATAATTACAAATGAAATCATTTTCTTATCAACATGTTAATTTTTTATAAATACTTTCTTTCTATCATACAAAGAAATCTTTTCATTTTGTCTAAATCATCACTCTCCGGATTAATCAAATCATTTTGGTCAATATCTTGATGTTGTTGCCACCACTTAACACTCTCACGAATGCAATTGGGAGTTGCCATCCTTGTTAATACATAAGATGTGATAAGAGAAGGTCTGCATAAAGGCTCATCTAAAAACTGACGTTCCTTAAGAATAATATTATAAAGCGCCCGGTTGCTATCCTTCATTTTATAAAATTCAATATCACGAGAAAGAAAAGCTTCAGGAAATGTATGATACGGTGGATACTGCTCACAAAAATTTTCGAGATTCTTCTTTCTGAGGCACGTATCCAAGTAGTTCACTAGCTCATCCATGATATCGATATCAGAATATGGATCGAAAGTGATTGGATGAATACAAGCAATGTTTTGGTTGAGCATAGCCTTCTGAGGAGAGTCGTCTACTACTAAGATATGTGCATTCTTCGTTATCCTTAAGCGACTGATCTCCCCATGAGTCCCAATTATTCTTTCATTCTTGAAGAAGTATGGCTTGCTTTCCTTTCTTATATTGTGAAATTCGAGAGGTTTATAACACATTCGCTGGTCAAAAATCCAATCTTTACGAATCACCTCTTCTGCAACACTACAATGTTTCTTAAGTAAACTCAACAGCGGTGTTAAGTTATGAATCTGCATGCATGACCAAATCCCCACAAGCGCACCCATCTCCTTAAGCTTTTGAAAGAGACGATCCAACCCTGGACGAAAAATAATATCATATCGAAATTTACCATGACAAGGAATGAAATCTCCTTGTTTGATTTCTGTTTTTCTATCCTCGGGCCTTTGTCGATGAAGCAGAACACCATTGACATCCAACAACACAATATGGCCATGAGTAACGTGAGATAGCGTTGCCTCTTGAATACTTTGCAAATCACTTGTTTGCTCCCTTTCACATTTATCCGTTGCCACTATTTCGTTGCCTATCCCTTCATCATTTAATTGTACATCATCCTTACAAGATTCAGATATTGCATGCGCTGAAGAAATTGATTTCGGAACTGAAGCCAATAAAAATGATGATGCAAAAACTGAAGTGGCCCCCATGGTAACGATGTTTTGAGCTGCATTATTATCCATTTCCTGCATGAACTCTGTCATTCTGACATGTGGCACAAGAAATTGTCGCCAAACCCCTCTCTTACCTCATGGCAATGCTGAAAATCCATGTTCTCAATTATTTCATTACATCTGCAAAATGATAATTAGCTGACCTTAAAATTATCAAGGTATATTATTTACCTTGTTAATGTGTGACCCATGTTTGAACTAAAAGCTTCATTAATCCTTGAGAATTTATTTTCTGTACAAATATAAAAGAAATATACAAAAATGCCTTATGTTACACTCATTTACAACTATTCATCACTCTATCAATTCATTATCAATTCTTCTTCGCTATTACCTTCTGAATGAGGCGAAGAAGGTCTAAGCCGCTTGTGAGATGGTTCAAGATCTTCTGCATCTTCTATTGATGTTTCCATGGGTCCTGGAGTGTGCGAATGTTCTGTACTCCTCGAGATAACTTCCGGTCTAATATCTGATTTGTTCGTTCTCAGACTCCGAGATTGAACCAGATTCACCTTCAGAGCTATCGCACTTATCTGGAGGGAACTTTCTCAAATACGCCTTTATGGAATCGTTGGGGTACTCAGTTGAGACCCAATCTATCCACTTGTTCAGGTCCTCAACCATGGTCTTATCCTTCTCAACGGCAAACACACATGTATGCCGAAGGTAACACTCCTTCAAGACGGACCCCCTAGTGCAGTAGTCAAAAACCCACGCATCACTGTGAGGACCCCTGATCAAGTTGACGATGCTCCGTGCCGCTTGACTTGTAATGTTTGGATAACGTACATTGCCGAATACGTCACTCATACCTATCGGTGTATCGGATGGAGGTTCAGGGCCGTTGGAGTGCAAACAGATGCCTGGCCAGTCATTTGGAAGCTTGAAATTGTTTGGCGCATTCCTAACAACCAAGTGAACAACAGTATCAATGCACTTGGGATTAGCATCGTTCATATAAAATCCTGTCCAACGATGTCTATTCTTCTTGGCGAAGGCGAAGGCAAAAGTATCGGTGACATGAGCAAGAATCAAGAAATAAATACCTGAAAAAGTAGGTATCAGTGAAGAGCGCAAGCATGAATTCAATAATAAATACCTTCTATGTATATGCTTGCACGGCTAAGTTTCTCCACCAGATCCTCTAGTGCCCTATCTGTCGAAAGATTTTTTGACACCCGCCGATCCATCACGAACAATTGAAACGGTTTCCTACAAGCAGTGATGTTACCCCATAAAGTCTCCGAATCTAACAACAAACATCTGTAGGGCTTGTCGTGATTCGTAGCATCCTCCTTTATAAGGTTCAATTCGGTTCTCCGCTGCTGAAGGACTGCCATAAGAGAAGGCGTCATCCCAATGTTCTCCTTTTTGGCGTTGGCGTGCAATAGATTCTTGCCTAGATCTTCCGATTGGTTCACCCATTCGACAAGCATATCATCGTTCGTCACATGCAAATATTTGCTAACCTCTTCATATGTTGAAGTCGAGGTCCAACCCAGTTTGTGGCAGTGTATTCCCAACCACTCCTTGAAATGCCTGACCGTCTTCAACTCCATTGCCTTGAGATGAAAAGGAGAGGTTGGGCTGCTGTTATTATTTGTAGTTTGCCATCGATCACCAAATCAGCCAAGACTTCCATCTCCTCCATCGTTGTTCCATTTAAAGGCTTCAACCATGTGAGCTTGAAATCGTTGTCTACATCCTTTGTAGATTGAACAGACTTAGCCTTCGGCGTCTTACTGGGTTTCTTTGCAGACTTTTCTGAGGGCTCCCCTTCACTTGTCTGCTTCTTCTTCAGTGTTCCTTTTGAAAAGGATTCCATAATCCCCAACCATTTGGCAAAGATCCTATCTTCGGGGCAAGAAATCAACATCATCAGAAATGATGTTTCCTTCCCGCCCACCTGGGCAAAATCAACTGCTGCAATTTCTTCAACTCTCTGAGGAAAAAGACAGATTAATATACCGGCGAGATAAATCCCGCCCAAACAATTTGCTTACCCGGTATTCCGCTGTGTATTCCCTGCGGTAGCTCTTTGTGGTCGCTGAAGAGATTCCCACACGGCTCGCGTGTGTTTAAACTTCTCCCATATTTTGCTGTTGTAGTGGTTGGTGTCGGCAGCGTCCCATTCCGCCGATAACTTATGGTACTGCTCGATTGTGAGATTCGGCTTAGCTAAAAACGCCGATCTTTTTGTCAGCTTCTCACGGGTATGCTCGGAAAGTTTTGTTGCCATCGTTCCTTTGTTGTGTTCTTCGAGAAGTCGTTGGGCTGCCGTTATTGTGTGCTGGCCACTAATGATGTAGTACTTGATAGATCTTTTATTCTCCGTCTGAATCTTCATGAGTTGTTCTGGTGTTGTGATCCAGACTTTGTCAGCACCCTTCCTTCTTTCATAGTATGGACACAAAACAGCATTATGTGGAACGGTATAAGAATTGTCGTCCTTCATCTTCTCCATGAGCTCAGCTACACGTTCCTGGTTGAGTGGCCTGTAATTGAAGTTTGGGTTGACGCTGCAATATTTAACCCTACAAGGATAAATCTTATCATCCAACATCATTTCCTTGTGACTTATTGCAGCATGAGATGCCACAGGTGCAGCTGACAAAACGATTGATGATTTTCTTTTGCGATCCGAATCAACATGTGTGATCCCCGACTGCAGCTGTTCTAGTGTTCTCGGCACACTGCTCCAGCTCCCGAAGCTTCCTAAGCAAATTGAACGTGATCTGTAGAGAACCTGAGACCGAGCCACCTTCTCAATCTCCCTTATGATGTCGCTGTGTTCTTCTTCAATGTCAAGAGGGAAGATTGCTCCACTTGCTGATTTTCTGTATTGTGAAACAATATCTCCTGACAATACACCTACTCGATGAGTCTGAAGATCTTCGAAGTAGACATCCAGATGGATCCCCTCCATAGATGGGCTTTCGTTGAGTTGAAGAAGAACTCCAAGGTCAACATCATTAGTGAACACGTGAACGTCATTATCCACAAGTCGACAAAACCACCCGAGATTAATGTTGTAACTGACGACCTCTGGATCCGAGAACGTGACATTGGATGGAACAAGGCATATCTGTCGAGCATCGTCCAATCTGGGTTCGCAGCCTGCTTTCGGGTGCTTGACTAGCGAATCAACTTTCCATTGTTTTGCTTGTCCATGAGATGTGACAGAGGTTAATTTGACAGCAGCCATGGTTGCTCCAATGCGCTTCCCATTTATCTTAAAATATGGCCAAGTTGATTCCAGAATCCCCCTGCCCATCTCTTCTCCTGCTCTTGTCTTTAATGTCACCTCAATTCCACATCTGAATACAAAAATGATTAGTTCAAGTATCCGAGTATAACAGATTTTATTTTAATTCTTACCCAGAATTTGACGACGACTCCATACTAATGACTCGATCTCCTTGTTTGATCAAATCGTCCTTCTGCAAAATAATACACTATAAATATAAATTATATAAAAACGCACACACACTTGTATAAACCCGAATATACAAAAATAATACACAGAGAGAAGTAGACGTAATTAACTGTCCGAAGCTCACATTTGTGTTAGTGCAAAAGAAAGATAACATTTCGTTTTAGAACCACCACAAATGTGAGCTCTGGACAGTTTTACATAGATTCCTAGCTTTTACTCGAAATATATGAAAGATGATAAAAGTAAATAAAATGAGATATGCAACTTATATATACTAATACACATATATATTCACATGGAATTAATCTCGCCACCCCTTCAATGCCTCCTGAAAGAGTGGGCGGGATTAATCTCGCCACCTTTCTGGAGGCCTTGAACGGGAGTGCGGAATTAATCTTGCCACCCTTCTCGGTCTCAGAGAGAACTGGGCAGGATTTATTTCTCACACCCCTTCAGTGACTCCAGAAAGGAGGCGGGATTAATCTCGCCCACCATGTAAGGGATGGTTAAATGAATCTCGCCACCCTTCCCAGTCCCCTCCATTGGTATGTTGTAAACCTTCTACGTCTTAGACAGAAACGTTTGGGATTGGTCCAACTCACCAATGGAGGAAAAAGGGAAGGGTGGCGAGATTCATTCTCCAACAGGCATTGAAGACTCGGCGGGATTAATCCCGCCGCCCAGGGCCTTCACTCGGTCCCTATGCGGCGGGATTAATCCCGCCGGACGCCAATTCCCTCGCGGAATCGGGCGGGATTAATCCCGCCGCCTAGGCACTTCAGCAGGCCAATGGCGGCGGGATTAATCCCGCCCGATTCCGAGCAGGGAATTGGCGTCCGGCGGGATTAATCCCGCCTCCCAGGCCCTTCACTCGGGCCTTAGTCGGCGGGATTAATCCCGCCGAACGCCAATGCCCTGTGCGAAATCTTGCGGGATTAATCCCGCCGCCTAGGCCCTTCAGGCAGGCCAATGGCGGCGGGATAAATCCCGCCCGATTCCGCGCAGGGCATGCGTACGCGGCGGGATTAATCCCGCCCACCATGTAAGGGATGGTGAAATTAATCCCACCACCCTTCTCGGTTCCCTCCATTGGTATTTTGTAAACCTTCTCCGTCTCAGACAGAGTTAGTCGGGATTGATTCAACATACCAATGGGGTAATGAAGGTTCGGAGATTAATCTCGCCACCGGGTAATGAAGGTTCGGAGGCTAATCCCGCCGCCCTCTCGTAAATCATGCGCTCACACATATATATTGGCTGCGGCATTTTTGAACAGGGATGGGTGGGGGCGGGATTAATCCCGCCGCCCAGGGAATTCACGCAGGACATGAACGGCGGGATTAATCCCGCCGCCCTCCGCGAAGGGCATGAGCGTGGGGCCGGATAATCCCGCCGTTCATGTCCTGCGTGAATTCCCTGGGCGGCGGGATTAATCCCGCCGCTCTACGACAAACCGAAGAGCGGCGGGATTAATCCTGCCGCCCATTCCCTGTAAATGCCCTGCGCGGAATCCGGCGGGATTAATCCCGCCCATTAGAACCTTCACACAGGCCATTGCCGGCGAGATAAATCCCGCCGCATTCCGCGCAGGGCATGGATGAGCGGCGGGATTAATCCCGCCGCCGAGGCCCCTCACGCAGGCTATGGGCGGCGGGATTAATCCCGCCGCTCTTCGGTTTGTCGTAGAGCGGCGGGATTAATCCCGCCGCCCATAGCCTGCGTGAAGGGCCTCGGCGGCGGGATTAATCCCGCCGCTCACCCATGCCTGAAGGGCCTCGGCGGCGGGATTAATCCCGCCGCCATGGCCCCAACTATATAGCGGCGGGATTAATCCCGCCGCCGAGGCTATAAACCTATAGGCGGGATTAATCCCGCCTCGAGGCTTAGCGAGATAAAAACACACACATATATATATGTGTGTTATATATATATATATATGTATGTATGTATGTATGTATAGGAGTGTACGTGTGTGTGCAAGAGATAAATAAATAAATAAAATTATACAGTACTGGTACACCTAATATGTGTGTACATAGGTATATATATGTGTGTATATGTATATCGTGTGTATGCGTGTGAGCGAAACAAATAAAATCATACAGATAAACCAAACACTACACAGGAGTGTGCGTGTGTGTTGCGAAAAGATAAAACTAATAAATAAATAAAATTATACAGATAAACACACACATATATATGTGTGTATATAGATATATAATCTATAGAGAAAGAGAGAGAGTCTGTGAATATATAAGCATATATATAACTAGTGTTGTATGTATGTATATATGTATATAGGTATATATATGTGTATATGTATATTGTGTGTGTATGCGTGTGTGAGCGAAACAAATAAATCATACAGATAA
>PUQB01000363.1:236567-258775 GCA_003024785.1 Selaginella tamariscina
TTACTTTTATTTTCTAGATATGTGCTAGCATACTTGTCAATGCTTGTTGCCAAAGGTGTGTTTGAAACAATCACGCTCAGTTTCCTTATGGTTGGTCACACTCATGAAGATATTGATGCGTTCTTCAGCAAGGTCTCCAACTCTACAAAAAGGACAAGTGCACTTACCTTACCGCATATGATGAATCTTTTTGAAAATTGCATCTCCAAAAAAAGTTGTGCTTTGCTTGTGACTGAGGTGCCAGACTTCAAAAAATTTCTCAAGGAGTATATAAAAGAAGGGAGTGATTCTTTAGTTGGTCACCTTGTGCCGCTACAATTCTTTTTCTCCATACGAGATGGTATACCTATTATGCAGTACAAGTTACGGCCATCAGAGCAGGAGTGGTTACCGAAAGAGGGCTTAATGCTCTTCAAAAGTGGAGAGGATGGAAAGCCACTTCTCCCAGAAGGACAACCAGACCCTATTCCATTGAGTGCCCAGCTCAAGGAACAAGAGGTTATTATTGATGGCATCAAAAAATATGTGGCATGGGTTCAAAAATCGATGCCAAAGAATTCTGATAAGGCAACTGGTTACTCAGAACTATATAAGCATGTGGTCAACTATTGGGAGACTGTTGTTCGAGAGTTGGAAGGGCCTACTGTCACAAGTACAGAATTGCAACACCCTTTCTGGCCTAAAACAAGGTGGCGAGAGGAGATTGAAATGACATCACTGAGCACAGACGACATAGAAGCCAGTAGTGATGTGGAAGTGCAAACCCCACACTTTGTTGGACAAAGGAACCAAAAACCTAAAGCATACTTTGATTGCTGCAAGGATCTTCAAAAACTAATGATGGTTCTCATTACTCCAGATGCGTCATATAATCAGCCTATTTGGATGGGTCAAATTATCGACACACCTGAAGTAATCACAAAAAATAGTATTGTTAAGGTTGCATGGTTCAAACCACAAAAAAGGCGACACGAGAAGGAGAGCGAAAGATATAATGGATGCCTAGAGAAAACATGGTCTCCCAATCAAAAAGACCCAGCATGTTTTATAAATGTTAAATCCATTCGATATGGGTGGATGTCAAGAAGCGTTGATAAAGTCACGATTAACAAAACTGCAAGGGAATGTATGTTTTCTGAAGCTTAAAGCAATTACAAAATTATAAAATATCATATATTTAATATTCATAATTATTATAAACTCTTTAATAATAGTACCAAATTGTATACTTAACTATATAAATTTAAAAAATGATATGGAAGATTGACTATATTATTATAGGATTTTATATATATATTATTACTACTACAAATTTTTAATTAATAATGTTATATTTAAATATTAATATTTTAATAACAACATCAATATTTATATAATGTACCTCTTATGCTCTTCCTTAATTGTTATATTAGGCAATATATTATATAATTTAATACATTCTACTTTTATAATGTTATTAATTTTTGTTCAATGAATGCTATAATTTATTAAAGGGTAGAATACAAAATAGAATATTCTAAAGAATATTCTCTTTTCAAACATATATTCTAAAGAATATTCCTTTAATATTAGAAAATGCTAATTAAATAGCTAAAATTGCTAATTATTAGGAAATGGGACTATAGCCATGCCCATTTTAGTTACAACTTGCATTTGTCTTGTTCCTTGCTCTTGCCTTGCTCTTGAGTCGAGCCTTCTTGTTCTTATCATGCTCTTGGGTCGTGGATAGTCAGCTTCAACTTTAGGGCAGCGATGGTCACATCCTGTAGCATGGTCGCCCCCATAGCCTTGCCTTGAACCCTACATGTTGCTCTTGGATCTGCTTTAGCTAGACCTTCTTACCACAAGTAGTTGACCCTATAGTTGGTCCTACACCTCTAACTTTATGGTCCGTGCTGGGTCATGCAGGGCCTCGACTAGGCCGTGTTCCCTACCCTCACTTGGCTAGAACAAGACCATTTCCCATTGTGCCTCTGGTATGGGCTTCGCCTGGGAGGACGCAAGAGTGGCCTTGGCTTCTGTGAGTTGAGTGGTGTGCTGGTGCAGTTCTTCTCCTTGGGTTGCTGCTAGCTCCCTGTAGACCTCCATGAGCTTTGCCTCCCTTTGCTCAAGGCTTGCCATTCCTTCTCCGCTATGGCCCATTCATGGTCCCGCCCGAGTTGATCATGGAGCCATTGGAGGACATCGTACTTTCCCTGCAACTAGTCCAAGTCGTTGGTTAACTCTTGCATTCCTCTCTGCTTGCTTCCTCCCAATCTCTGCAAACCTCCCACTGTTGGACTCCCTGGAGAAACCGTTTTTGCATACCCCTTGGCTTTCTTTTGAGGGGCATGGCAGCAGTCTGTGAGCTTCCTTACTATGCATCGTGCTCTATGGACACTCCGACGAGGTTTAGATTTTTGTATATCGCCACCACCTTCCAGATTCGATTGAAGGTCTCGCCCAACACATTGTCTATTTCTTCTTCCTGGCTGCTCATGTTGGTTGATTGTGAAGGGCCGGCTAGATCCCCTACTCCCTAACAGCCCTTGCCGGGTTTCGTGGTACTCAGGGCCTTTTGCCAAGGGGATTGCTGGTGTCAACTCCGTGGTTGGGGGTCTTTGTTCCTTCTCCCGCTAGGTCCTCCCTTTGGTCTATTTTAAGGAGTGGTCTTCTCTTGCCATTTTCGTGACAACTCCAGGGTGGCCAGCTGCTTCCCCTTGTTAGCTCAGCTTGTTCCTGCCTACTCTCCTCCCCCTGATTCCTATGTGGTGTTTGATCGGAGTTGCATCGGTAAGGGAGTTGGGACTCGGTTGATGATCCATGCAAGCATCACACTGATGTGTCCAACCGTGGCGAGCTTCCATCATGACCCCTTCCGGATCCCATTGATGCCTCAGGTGAGTGCCGGTATTATGTATGCCTAAGGCAGTCCACCCAATCCACAGCGACTCCTTCCCAAGCACTACACAGGGCATTTGCCAGTCGTGTGGCAGCGCACCTCTCCATTCTCCCGGTGAGCATGAAGGACGTGAGCGCTAGAAACTCGTCCACGTCCTCTCTTTCCCATATGCTGAGCTTGGACAATGACATCTCGTCTTGGTGTGTGTGGAACCATTGGTGTTCAAGATCTAGTAGCTCTTCTAGGGGTGTTGTTGTTCGTTAGGCGGAACATGGCAGCCAACTAGCTCAGGGCTATGCAGAAATATGCTAAGCCTCCCAAATGGAACGGGATCCCCGCTTGCTGTACCATTTGGATGAATTGGCGGGCTCACTCGACAAATCCCAGCCTCTCCACTTCTCCCCACAAGGCATCATAGAACTTGACCAAGTGCATCTGTCTCTTGACTGGCCGAACATTGGGTCGATTGATTAATTCTTTGAATCTAGAATACCTGGGTGCTACGAGTTTCGTTATCCTCTCCTAACCTTTGTAAGGCACCCAAATCTGTTGAATGAGTGCCAGTTTGTTATACTCGGTTCATTCCATCGTCATGGTGTTGGAGAGTGTTTGGACTGTCTTGCTTGGGAAGAAAGAGCAAAGTGTGCCCTCTGCCTACTCTTATCGATCCTATTATGGATGGTGCCAACGTGCAATCTATGTCATCTGATGCAACTAGTGCGATTATCCTTATGCCTTAATTGGGTATTAATGGTGCTGCCTAGCCATTATTACCTTGTTACTAGCTTACACGTGTGGTCCACCATCGTGGACCATGTGAACTCGTGAGCGGGACACACGTGTGGAAACGGGGGCTGGCTTCCCTGTTGGGTGCCCCTTCCTCTGGCCCTTATCGCCCCTGCTTTTGCCGCACCCCATGCGAGCGTCTTGTGGGGCGCTCCTTCCACTTGGGCCTCTTGGGTGGGGCCTTCAGTCGAGTGAATGTACAGCTTGAGGTGATTTTCCATTGACAATCTGCCATAGCAGCTGTCCATTGGCTCTCAGTAGTACCATACCAATGTCGAAGACCTCAAGTACCTCAAATGGTCCTTTCCATCTTGGCCGAAACTTGCCCTTTCATAGTATTTGCGGCTTCGTGTACCACCAAACCCACTACCTCGGCTCATACCTCCGAAGTTTCCTTTTCTTGTCCTTTGCTCATTTGGTCTGTTGTTGGCGGTTCTTCCTTGTCAACTATGCCATGAATCGCTCTTCGTCCAGCTGTTCTAACTACTCTAGTCTCCTTTGGGTAACTGCCGTTTTGTTCGTAATCTTGTTCTCTAGGCTTGTTCGTAAGCTAGGTATGGTGAATTCCCATGGCATGATGGCCTCTAGGCCATAGGCCAACTGGAAGGGAAAGTCATTCGGTATGCCCATAAGACGAATGGTAGCATTTCCTCCCACCTCTTGGTTTCGTTGTGGCAAAGCTTCTTTAAAATAGTTACAAGTATCTAATTTGTGGACTCGACCTACCCATTCCCTTGTGGATAGTAGTAGGCTGTTGATGTGCGATGCTTGATGACAAACATGCTGACCAGCTCATGGACGGTTTTGTTAATGAAGTGGCTCCCTTGGTCCGATACTAGCTCTAGCGGGCACCCGAACCTTGTCAAGATGTTTGTGTAGATAAACTTTGCAGTCCACCCTGCCATTGCCTCCTGAGCTTCTTTGCCTCTACCCACTTTGTAGCATAGTCCATTGCTACCACAATATACCTGGAGTGTGTCGTGTGGGCCTTTGGGTTGATTAGGCCTACAAAGTCTAGGCCCCACTTCCCAAACGTTGCCATTCCTGCTGAGGGGTGGTACTCCATGCCTTGGCCCACCGTTGGTTTGCTTATTCACTGACAATCAGTGCACTCCTCACTGCCTTGGTGGTGTCTCAGAAGATTGTTGGCCACCATAATTTGGTCTATAAGATTTTCTTGGCTGTTTTGTCCGAAATGCCCCGCCCCAGGTCCTGCGTGCCATGCGTTGACAATCTCGGGGATTTCCCATGCCAGTAGACATCTCCAAAGGATGTCATCTCTCCCCCGCTTGTCCAATTGATTCCCAATCAACTGGAACAGTAAGCACCTTCGAGCAAGGCTTTGCATGTGTAGCCGATATTCCCGAGAGTCTGTTCAACCTATTGACAAAGAAGTGTCATCTTGGTTGTTGTCATTATGGGATGTTTACACCAATGAATGAATGGGAATGATACATGAAAATGGGAATATAAAAAAAATCTTTTAATTAACTTACATATTAATTATTAATAGTTTAACATACATTTTAAATAAAATTTCTTTCTTTAAACATAAATTATTCTAAATATTATTTTCTTATATTAAAAATTACTAATTAAATAATTAAAATTGCTAATTATTAAGATAATGGGACTATAGACATTCCCATTTTAGTTACAACGTTCATACCAATTGTCGATTTAGTGGTTCGTGGTGGGTTGCGATGTTCTATTATTGCTTCAAAGAGGCTGGCATTCAGTATGTCGAGCAGGGGTGTGGCTTTGAGTTGTTAACTGCTCAATATCCTAGAGAGGAGGTCTGGTGATACATGAAGCTTACATGCCTTATGGACCACGATGAACTCGAACTCTTGTAGGAGGAGGATCCACTGTGTCAGCCGCACGATGAGCTAAGGTTTGTTGATGAGGTAAAGTAGGGCGTGATGATCCATGATCAGCATGAAGTGGTTACCCAGGAGGTAATGGTGAAACTGAAATACTCCGTAGATGACTACTACACACTCTTTGTCGGTTGCCAAGTAGTTCCGTTCAACCGATGTTGTGAGCCGGCTTTGTATGCTATGGGTTGGAGCACCTGCTCCTCGTCTCCTAGGATAGAACCGTGCCTGCTACTACACTGGAGCCATCCGTTTGTAAGTGGAACTACCAATTCTAGTCTGATGGGATGAGGATAGGTGCTTCCACTAGTTGGCGCTTAATGTCTTTGAAAGTTGCATGTCAGTTGGCAGTCCATTTGTAAGGCGTCTCCTTAGTGAGTAATTCGGTCATCAACTGGGCCCTATCAGCGTACTATCGAATGAACTTGTAGTAGAAACCTGCCTTTTTCAAGAACCACCGAAGCTTCGTGACATTTTGGAGGTGGTATCTCGACCAATGCTCATACCGATCCTAGGTCCACAATGATGCTCTCCTTGGAGACAATGGATTCTAGTAGTTTCCTTGTCATCATGCTAAATACACATTTTGAGGATTTAAGAGATATCCTATATTCTTGGCAATGCCGGAACACCTATTCAAGGTGTGCCACATGGTACTCAGTCCATAAGTTGTGAAGTTGTCTGTCCAGAAATATACATTGGACCAATCTCTAGAATGTGATCGGGGCATTGCAGAGTCCGAATGGCATGACCCTAAATGCGTATGCTCCCCAATTTGTGATGAACATGGTCTTGGCTCGGTCTTCCACTGCGATCATCACCTGGTTATACCCGTTGAAGCTGTCCATGAATGAGTATATTTTATGACCCACTACATCTTCTAGGATGGCCTCTATGAAGGGATAGAGAATAGGTCCTTCTTCGTGGCAGCATTCAATTGTCAATAGTCTATGCAAATCCTTAGCCACCTATCCTTCTTTAGTATGATGACAACTAGTGAAAGCCACTCTGGATTCTCAATGGAGTAGATAAAGTCCGCTTTGAGTCATTTGTCAATCTCCTACTTGGCCTTTCAAGCATAGTTTGGGTTGACGTGATACCGTTGTTGGCAGCTAGGTCATACATCGGGTTTTAGCTTAGTCTTATGCTGGCATAACTCCGGCAGTACTCCCTTAAGTCGTGATAGGTCTAGACAAACACTTCCCTGTGCCTACAAAGGCAATCGACAATCTGCTCCCTCAGTTCTAAACCTATGTGAGCATTGACATTCACCAGGCAGGGTTCCTCATTAATTGGTATGTTGACTTGCTTGATCGTTGCTTCAAGAGTCATGTTCCACCCATACATCGACTTGCTGCGATACTCCTCTTGGGCATGCAGGGTGACACTCCACATTTCCTTCCACAGGATGGGCCACCTCGGGATCTACACTTCTGGGGTTTCTACTCTAGCCTCTAGTTGAGTCATTAGGTGCGCGGCGGCGGACTCTCATACTTCATGTCGGGGGTCTACCTCCCCTATGACGAATAAGTCCGATAAGCAAGCTAGGATGGCTATTTCTTTTTCATTGTCTAGCCCCTCACTCTAATCTAGGAGGTTACTCCTGGGGTCAGGATTCTGATGGTGGTGTCCAAACTTGTTTCATAGTAGTAAATGTTAGTCCTCCGTTGGTGGGGAACCAAACCCGCTGGTTCTCACAATCGTGTTGTAGCCTCACGCCCTTGAGCCACTGCTAGCCTAGGAGTAAGTCGACCCCCCTTTTGCATGCATGTCGAGAATGACCACGTTTATCAAGAACTTGACACTTTGAATCTTGATCACTACCTTCCTCATGATGCCCTTGGGTGCCACCTTGGCTTGGTTTGCCATACGTATGAGGAAGGGTGAGGGCTTTGGGGGTGGCATTTCCAACTCTTGATGGAGCTCCGCCAACATGATGTTTACACATGATCCCATGTCTATGATCACGTTGTGGATTGTGCGGCCTCCACCTGGACTAGTATGGTTGGTATGTCATCCATAAAGTCGATTGCTGTCATCGCGACCATTGGGGGGGCTACTATGGGCCGATGCAACTTCTGAGTGAGGACTTCATACAGCCTTGGAGATAACCGGAGTAGCTCGCCTAGGGTCACCGACACTTGGGTTTCTCGGACTTTCCCTGCAAGGACCACATGCAATCCTGTCATCCCTTTTGCCCCTGGGCCTTGTGCAAGTCTCACATGCTCCGCAACAGCCTCAACTTTGGCGCACCTCTACACCCACTGTCTTGGTTCCATGAGTTCTACCGCCACTTCCTCCTCACTGAATTCCCTATCGTCTTCCTCCTTGAGGTCAACCAATGGTCCTATATGTCGAGCTTGTGACCTCATGATTGCCCTACATTGCAGCTTTGGTGGTGACATTTCTACATGGTTGGCTTGTGGCATGGGGGCTGGTGTTGCCGGGGCCAGGGTTGGTCCTTTGGCCATCCTTGTGGGCCTTGGCACGTGCGCTTCTAGCATGGGTTTGAGCATCGCAATCTAGGAGCATCAGTACAGCGGGTGGTGCCTGTTGCATAGTGTGTAGACCATTTCCTAGTGTTTTGGTCGTCTGTCCCTGTCGTCATACCTCTATCGATATGGTTGTTGCTTTCGGGAGTGTGACCTCTGATTGCAATCTCCTGATCGCGACCTACGGTAAGGATGGCCACTACCACTGGCCCTATGCCATTTGTCCCTCTGGTTGTCTGCATCCTATCACTCAACAGCCAAGGCGGCTGCTTGGGGTAGTGTGTTGTTTAAAGCTCGGTCAATCAGTAACAATCATCCATGTTGTGGGATCCACAGACATTACACACCTTGCAATACTTGTCCCCACGCACGATGTACCCGAGGGTAGTAGTTAGGTCCTCCTTTCATGCTGCCACCTTGTGGGCCTCCCTTCGTTGTGATTGCACATGCTCTCTAGCTCCTGACCACCACTCCTTTTTGGCGGGCCTTTGGACATATGAGAGGTTCTCCTCGTCCATGGTGGTGTTATTCACCCCCTCGACATTTGATTTGTCTTGCGCCTTTCTCTCATGGCGTCTCTCATCTGCATGCCTCTCCACCTTCTTGGTGTACCAGAGTAACTTGTCAAACGTCCGATCATCATTTAGCCCGATCCACTTGCGAATCTCCGGCCGCAATCCCTTTCGGTACCACATCTTCTTGGTCAGGTCGACGGGGGCATCCCTTAGCTGGGCAATGTACCCGCATGTGGACTGTGTATTCATCGACCAACTCTTTTGCTTTCTATTTCAAGTTAGTTAGCTTATGGATTACCTCTTCCTCACTCTTCTCCTTCCGAAAGGTGTCCAAAAACGCCCTTTGCACAGTCTCCTAATGAGCTCCCTCATTCACCTCATGGAATCGCATCCACTAGGCGTGTGCCTTTTTGTCTAGAGTGCATGTGAATGCACTTAGCTTTTTATGGTTGTTGCTTACGCTTCTCAACTTGCACACTTGCGTACATGCTGATCGGCATCTTCACCCTTCGCTCCTTAGAATGCAGGTAAGGGCACTATCACTGTGCTCTCCTGCATCCGATTGAGTGCACGGGAGGGCCCGTGTACAGGTTCTCCTAAGCACAGTGTTGGTGCCTCCTTGGAAAGATACCGTTGGAGTAGGAGCGGGGCAAGAGGAGAATGATCAGGAAACCCGATAAATCTTGATATATATATATTACCTGTCCAAATACAAGATGGCCCCTTCCCTAGAGAAGGTGGAGCAAGATACAAAGAAGATGACAAGCTAGAAGAACCCCGACCCACTACTAACCTTCCTACTTATATAGTGGGCTAGTTGGGCCGAGACCCCATGTCCATGTGACACTCCCTATTGGTCTGCCACCCTAGGACAAAGTCCTGCCCTATAGCATTTATGTGCATCCCTCACGCATGTTGTCTTGAGTACCTTGATAGTTGATCTGGACAATTGGATCTAGGCCTTTGTAAGCACCGCTTGACAACCATCATCATTGCTCAGTACCTGTTGAACCTTCCCTGCTTGATCGTTCAGCCCTGCCATTCATTCACGTTGATTGACGGTTTGACGGTGGTCAACTTCTCTAGAGACGTACATGACATTGTGAGCCATCGCCTAGTCCCATCTTCCCATTTGAACAAGCACAATTTACCACTACCAAAGGCCACAATGTTGTCGTTTACAATCAGTAGAGGCGTGACGATCTTATAAATCTTGAATTATAAAGAAAAAAGACAAAATTAGGGTGACAAAGTGCCTCCCAACAAGGGCTTAGGTATATTTATTATACCTCAAGGCATACCCACAACAAGCAATTCACTCCTTAATTTATGTTACCTCTTATACCTACTATACCTATTATATTAATACTTATTAATCTAGTTTGATTGCAACGTCTACTAATCTAACATGCCTCTAACACTCCCCCTCAGACTAGATCAGTTCTCTTTTGCATCCCAAGGAGTCCTCACAACTTTGCTTGTTGCTTGATGTCTAAGGACTTCGTTAAAATATCAATATGCATATTTGTAAAAGAGAGATGCACCAAATCAACTTCACCATCACTTACTAGAACATGAATAAAATAATTTGATGTAAATGTGCTTTGTCCTGTCATGGTGCATAGGATTTTTTGCTAGAGCAATACAAGACTTATTGTCATTGAATAATGTAATTGTTGATTTTTGATGTATACAAATGTTTGCTAGCAACTATCTCAATCAAACTGCTTCTTTGGCTGCTTGAGTAGTCGCAATGTACTATGGCTCACATGTTGAGGTAGCCACTATCTTATGCTTCTTGCACCCCCCAACTTATTACACTATTGAACAATTTGAAACAAAAACCTATTTTTAATCGTCTATCATCTAAGTCTCTTGCCCAATCTGCATTAACAAAACTTGTTATCTTATCATGATTTACAAAATCCATGAGCTGCTCTCCCCTGTCATTGCACCATAAGCTATCCCAAAGTTTGAGGTCTTGTCTAAGTATTTGAAGATGCAAACTACAGCATACCAATGCTCAATCCCAAGATTTTGCATGAACTGGCTCAAGTTCACGACTGCTAGTCCAATATCTAGTTGTCTCATAACCATGAGATATATAAGTGTTCCAACAGCATTTTGGTATGGAATTGTTTTTATGCACTCCTTCTACCCTTCATTGCTCGGCAACATTGACTTGGAAGGCTTGATGTTAAGCAATGTTGGCATTTTTACCGTATTCTTATCATGAAAGATACCAAAGGTATCTAACATCTTATCGATGTAGTGTTTTTGATGAAGCATAAGAGTTTCTCATTGTCAATCACAAATCACATGTAAGCCAAGGTAATATTTTAACTCACCCATATAAGTCATTTTGAATCGTGTATAAAGTGATGTTTTAATCGTTTTGAGTTTAGCAAGACCGGAAGCAATTATCAAATCATCTACATACACTGCAATAATACTTAACATCTAGTTAGTACTCCTCTCATAGATATTCCAATCGACTAATGATCTACGAAATCCTAGTGAAGTAAAAAACTTATGAACAGTTTACTAATGTCTTGAAGATTGTTTTAGACCATAAAGTGCTTTCTTGAGTTTACAAACTTTGCCCTTGTGGCCAAGAACTTGAAAACTATGTGGTTAAGACATGTACACTTATTTAGCAAGCTTGCCATTCAAAAATGTGTTTTCACATCCATTTGATGTAACTCAAGGTTAAGCTCGGCTCTCAAACTAAGAACAATCCTTACAAAGACAAACTTAGCAACATGAGAGAAAATTTCAAAATAATCTACACCCTCTCTCTGAGAAAAACCCTGAGCTCTTAAATGATCTTTATACTTGGTAATCTCATCTTAATCAGTAAATGATCTTTATACTTGGTAATTTCATCTTAAACCCACTTACAACCAATAACTTTGCGTCCATATGGTAGGTTTTTAAGTAAAGCATCATACTCTTCCTTCATGGTTAAACTCCATTTTCGATCATCAAGTCCTTAAGAAGCACTAAAATATGCCAAAAGGTGTTCTTGGAGACTTACAATGTATACTTTTGGTTAAAAAATATTAATATCCACAAAATTAGCATCAACAAATTCAAGTGACCTAATAGTTTGGTGTCAGCCATGATAAATTGATGGTTGCCACTCCCCTTCAAATACATCTAAGTTTGCAACCACGTTTTTCAAAGTCTTTAATGATAGTGTTCTATGGGCGGCAAGACTCACGTAGAGCAATGGGAAGATTATCATTATTGTCAAGAGCATGCGTTGGTTCTAGCATTTGAAGCCTAAGATCTCCCTCCAATGGTTCATGGATAGGCTCAAGAGACGTAGGAGCTAGAATATATGCTGTAGGATCAAGTGGCACATGCAAAAAACTAGGAATGTTCATAAGTTGAGATACATATATAACACCCTTTTAAACATGTTCACATCTTGGTGTTAAATACATCGAAGCAAGAGCTTGAAATGTTAGTGTTTGCAAACTAGAAGTACCTTGCATTATGGGTGAATAGCAGAAAACTCCTCGCAATCTGTGGGGATAACACTTTCGTTAAATATAACATTCCTACGTACCAAAATTTTTCAAGTGTTAAATGACCAAACACGATATGCCAATTTACTATGAATGCTATACCCAAGCATCATGCACTTAAAGGCACGATCAAACCATTTATTTTCTTACTCTTCCTTTGTCAAGTGTGCATAACCAATGTTGCCAAAACTCTAAGATGTGTTAAAGAAGGTTTTTTACTAGTCCAAATTTCGTGAGGTGTGGTATATAGGATAGCTTTTGCTAGGTAAAACATTCTAAAGATATGTAGCAGTGTTCACAACCTCTGCCCAAAATTTTGAATGCAGACTCTTGGCTTTAAGCATGCTCCTTGTGGCTTCAGAAATGACTTGAACTTTTCTCTCAACAACCCTATTTTGTCCATGTTTATGTGGGACAACATATTGATATTGACACCATGCTATTCAAGATATGCAATAAACCCATTATTAAGGAACTCATCTCCATTGTTTGTTCAAAATATTTTAAGTTTATGTTTAGATATATTTTTAGTCTTCTTATGCCAATCTTGAAACTTGTTAAATGCTCGGTTTTTTTCTTTGAGAAAGCTAATAGAAGTACAATGACTATAATAATCAACAATGACTAAACAATACTTAGCTCCAAATGTTGATAATGTACTAAATGGTCCCCATACATCCATGTGAATTAATTTGAAAATCTCACTAGCTCGTTCTCCTGGATTACTTGGCAAAGGCAAATGCATCATCTTACTTAGAACACAACCATCACACACTCCAAGGCTACCTCCACGAGTTACCTCAAATCTTTCAGCCAATTGATGAATACAATCCTCATTAGCATGTTCCAATTGATTTCAGAATGATTAGGTTGCTCTGATAGTGGCAATAAGTAAGCAAGATCTGATTGTTTTGAGACTATGGCATCAACAAACCCATACATACCATTAATATTACTTGCTTCAGCAATCTGTGTGTCAAACATATTTGCTAATGCTCTCACTTGATGAAAATCTATATGAAAACCAACATCAAACAACTAAATATTTAAAAGCAAATTACAAGCTAATTTCAATACAAAAATACTCCTTGTCCATAAACACAATTCATATACTATCAATTGAAATTTGATTGCCATTATTCATTGTCTATACCACACACAAAGATTTATGCTCATGCAATTGAACAAGCCAATCTTTCTTAGTCATCATTTGGTGTGTGGCTTTGTTGTCAACCAAAAATTACTTGCATGTTAGTCTTTAACAACCAAGCTAACATGTGCATTTTCAATCATACCTTAAGGAGTCTCAATATTTGGATCCTTGTCATTGCTACAACTTATTAATACTTTTTACGTTTTTGTTCTCGTTCACGTTGTTTAATAGTCTTATTTGGGCAATTCCTATTGATATGATTAGGAGATCCACATGTCCAGCAATGTCTAATTTTTCCCATGGAACCACCAATTGATGAACCAACTTCTATCCTTGGTTTCTTAAATCTAACAACTAAAGTCATCTCTATACCATTGCTCGTACTTGCTAAATTCTATTCCCCTCGAGCTTTCTTCATGTTCAACTCCTCTTTAATAGTTGATACTACTGCATTAAGATTTGGATGCTCTTCTTGCTTTCCAAGGTTAGCTATAACATTATCTAAACTTGTTAGAACCTCAAATCATCACATCAACAAGCAAAGTTTTTTGTATCTTTCATCCACTTGCTTCTAACTTATACCTATGCTCTTAATCTTGTAAATGTATTGCTTTCCAAACTCATAATTTGTAACTTATAGTCGAGAAGTTGATTTAATAATAATAATTCACTTGCATATGTTTTGTTGCTGTAGGTAATTTGAAGATCATTCCAAACATCTTTTTAACCAAATCATATGCTTCTATTTGTTGAATATAATCTTTTGTGACATATCGCATCATGATGTTCTTTACCTCCTTGTTAGACTTATCAAACTTGTCAATTTTCCCAACAGAGATTATTGCACCCACTATTAATCACCTTGCAACTTGAGACAAGAGACCTCCCTAGATACCATTATTCAACGTTTTTTTTACCACATAATACCATGCACCTAAATAAATCAATAATGAGAGTTTTCATTATCTAGATTCTCAATTTTATCTTTATCATTTCCCCATTTTTGATAATGCAAATAATAATTCTAAATTGAAATCAAAATAAAATAACAAAACATAAAAAAAGGAAAAGAAAAAATAACAATATATAACCATGGCTCTGATACCATATAAACTTGAATTATAAGAAAACAAGACAACACCAGGTTGACCAAGTGTCTCCCCAACAAAGGCTCGAGTTTATTTATTATACCCCAGGGCATACCCCTAATGAGCAATTTGCTCCTTAATTTATGGTATCATTATTTACTTTTTATTTACTTAAAATACAATATATTTACTTTTTATTTTTCTTAGGTTTATCCTAATGTGTAGGATATGAATGGGGCCTTGTGAGTTTAAGATTTAAAGTCAGCAAACTTAATAGTGCCACATTAGTTTTGAATGGCCATTAGATAGAATTTAAGATGACCATCAAATAAAATTTAGTATGGCCATTATTGATGAAGTATTGATGATAGACACAAACACTAAATAAACTTATTATATAAGATTATTATTATTATTATATATAAAATGGTTAAAAACAAACAAAATATATAATATGATTATAATATGATATAGAACTTTTAAGGAGATAACAAGTGATAAAGGAAAACAATTTATTAATAAATCAATTTAAACACTTATGGAAGAAATTGTTATAAAGTACAAGAAATCCATACCTTATTATTTTTAAGTGGACAAGTTAAATCCATTAATAAGGTTTTTAAGAATGTTTTAAAGAAATTAATTCAGGAAAATGGAAAAAATTATGATGAAATACTTCTTGTAATCTTATGAACTTATAAGACATCTTATAAAGTTGTAACATAAATGACACTTTTCAAGTTAACTTATAGATTTGAAACAATAATTCTTATTGAATACTTTGTGTCATTTTTAAGTATTGTTATAAAGTGCAATTTAAGTGAGAAAAAATCATTATAGAGTAGGCTACAAAATTTTAAAAAAAATTGATAAGATAAGACTATATGCCTTATAGATTGTATAAGCAAATTAAAAAAGAAGGAAATATTGGTATATAATAACAAGAAAAAGTATGATATAAAGGAGGCTTAGTATTATGGTATAAAGGGAATGTGAAAAAATCATATAGCAAGTTAAAAATGAAATGATTAAGTTCATTTAAGATTAAAAAAATAAATAAAGAAGGAATTGTGGTTGTGGAAACCTTACAAGAAGATACTATATAAGAACTAATTAATATAAATAAGTTGAGAAATATGAAGTACTTAGGAATTAACAAGAAAGTCAAGCACAAATTCTACTTTATTTCGCAGATCGACCAAATGCAAGTCAAGCTTACTACAAATCAACCAGAACTCATCTTACATATCAACCAAATGAAAGTAAAGTTTATTGTTATATTGTTTTCCTTCCTTAAGATACATCTTCAAGTGTTTTTTGTCTACCTCAAGTTCTCCTTCCTCTAAAGGCATGTTAAACACTTAAGCTATTTCATTCTCATTAATCACCATTTTATATATGTTGAAGTATATTATGTGGGGAGAGAATATTCCTTACCTAGATGGTGGGTGGAAAAAATACCGGACTGCAAAGAATGTCTCATGTGGGCATCTCACGGTTATACTCATGAGGTGGGATATAACCCTCAATTTGGAGCATGCCTTGAAAGATTTTGGGCTTGAGGCTTATGCAAAATGACTCTACAATGTTATCAATTTGTGATGATGGTGGAAAGATCAAAGGGAAACGATGATACTTTGTTATATATGTTGATGGGAGACAATCAAGTATCATCTTTCCTCCATTACAACTTTGAAGACGATGATGTCTCTTTACGAGGCATCAAGAGGAGGAAAGCACACAAAGGTAACATGGTATCTCCTTAGGAAACTAGGAGAATATATGTTTTCCATGCAAGAGAAGGGATGCACAAAAAGGAATCTATTATGATTGCGTTTGCATAGATACAACTCTTAGTATACCATGTAATGGATTTCTGTGAAGAAGTAGATGAGGCAAAGTATGCGGGTAAGATAAAGAAGGCACTCACGTCACATAAGAAGCATGAAGGGAAAGAGGGTCAGGAAAGGACCTAGCAGCAAGAGGCATGAAAGCTCAAGTAAGTTGGTGAAGACACGAGACATAAGGTTTCTCGGCTACTCCCTACAATGAAGTCGGTACAAAAAAGCAAGAAGAAGCCCATTGTCAAGTGTATCAAGTTGGATAAGGAAGCTTCAGAGGCTACAAAGGAGGAAGAGGATGCGGAACATCAGGTAAAAAATTTGACAGTGCAGCCATTGAGGGTCTTGGGACCCTCAATGGCTGCACCGTCAAATTTTGGCTGCATAGTATAATGAACCTATATCATAGTATACTGATAACCCCAAACACATGGCATAAAATCATATGGCATGTGTTATAGTGCATTAGAACCTATATCACATGTAACATGTAACATCTAGTACTATGTGTAACACTTCCTACCATTTCATAAAACTTAGGCTATTATTATAACTCCTCAAAGTCAAGAGTTACAAGAGTTACATTTAATATTAAATTCTTTAAAAAATCTCAAGCGCATAAACAATGTTCATAATGTGAGTTACTATGTGTCCTTAACTACTAAGCAAATATGTAACATAAGCTAGGTGAGTCTAACTATTAATATATCAAGCAATTGTTGATGCTGAACTTGCTCAACTTACCTGTTAATATACTTAAGAAAATGAAATATTCTCTGTTGGTTTAGTTATCAAAGATATAACAAGAAATGACTTTGGAAGAACAATTACCCAGATACGAGATAAACAGGCTGATCAGAACACATGGAAAATCTGGAAACGCCCGTCTTGCACGCGAGACATTCGATAACATGCCCCGCAAGGACGGTGGCTCTTGGAACGCCATTCTATATGCATATGCCCAGACGGGGCATCTGCGGCAAGCCAGACAAATCTTTGAACACATGCCCAAGAAGAACATGGTTTCCTGGACAACAATGCTGGATGCATATGCCCGGAATGGTCATATTCAAGACGCAAAACACACATTCGAGGAGATGCCCATGTGGAATCTAGTCACGTGGAACGCAATGCTATCTGCTGTTGCCAAGAATGGACACCTAGAGTCCACAAAGGAGGTCTTTAATAACATGCCCGAGCAAGATATACCCTCCTGGAACATACTTCTCTCGTGCAGTTCCGATATAGAATCGGCAAAGTCCGTCTTCTCACGCATGCCCATGCGAAACCTGGTATCCTGGAACACACTTCTCTCCTTACTGACTTGTCACATTGAACAATGCAAAGCTACATTCGAGCAAATGCCGGAGAGATGTCTGGTTTCGGAGACGAACATGCTAGTTGCATATGCCCAAGCCGGACGGGTAACTGAAGCGAGAGACTTATTCGAGAGCCTGCCGGAGCACGATCTCATGTGTTGGAATACAATGCTGGCTGCATATGCACAGAATGGGCATATCCAGGACACCATCAAAGTCTTCAACCAGATGCCTCAGAAGGACTTGGTGTCGTGGAACGGAATGCTTGCGGCATTCGCCCAACAAGGACATGTGGAGGAGTCCGAGAGCTTGTTCAGCCAGGCACCAGCTCTCAACATCGTTTGCTTCAATGCTATGCTATCTGCGTACACAAAGAACAACCGGTTTCACAAAGCTATCGATCTTTTCGAGAGAATGCCTGAGGTTAACATCGTGTCGGTAACTACAGCAATCACAGCATATGCGTTCAAGGGGCATCTGGAGGAAGCCAAGTTCACCTTCGATAGTATACCACAACAGAACCTCGTCTCATGTAACGCCATGCTGACAGCATATACCCGAACGGGGCACATCGAGCAAGCCACGACGCTCTTCAGAAGCATGCCACAGAGGGACGCATTGTCGTGGACTTCTGTTCTTGTCATGAGAATCGAAGACAGCAATATAGACGGAGCAAGAAGACTGTTCGACGGTATGCCAGTTCTGGATTCCGTCTCTTACCTCTGCATGTTGGATGGTTACGCACGTACAGGTAGATGGTACGAAGCTCTCGAGCTTTTCCATGTGATGAAGATAGTAGACTGTGTAGATGATAGGTGTTTTATATCGGCAATACTTGCATGTAGTCATGGTGGGAAGGTTTTTTCAGGTATTAGCTACTTCATTTCCATGTGTTATGACTTTGGAATTCAACCAAGTAAGCACCATTACTGTTGTATGATAAACTTACTGGGACGTGCTGGCCATCTCGAGTATGCGTTCGATCTCATTGCAAACATGCCATATGAACCTGATGAACTCGAGTTCAAGTGTTTGCTTGGTGCCTGCGGAAGTCATAAGAATGCTGAGTACGGACTCTCGGTAGTTCGACGTGTTCTTGAGATTGATTCTGCTGATGCACCCTCTTATGTAATGCTTTCTAACCTCTCCTTTTCAAGGTGTGCAGCAAAGTAGATACACATACATGCGTGTGTGTATATATATATATATATTACACACAAGATAAATAATGACATCACACTGGTACATTGTCATCCATATGAAGAACACATTTGATGCATGAGCCCGACGTTACGAGCTCAAAACCTTCTTTAATTCTGGAGAACGGAAGCCGGTGAGTGATATATCGATCGAGATTAACCTCCTGCATTCAAATATATATATATATAGACACACACACACACACTCTCTCTCTCACACACACACCTGGTTGCTGCATTTTTGGATTATCTTCGGCATATGAGTTTTACCTTTGTAACCACCGTAGTAACCTGACTTAATTTGTCTCCCAGTAAGTAAAATATTTGTTGTAAACGTAATCCTGTCTTCCACTTTGCATAAACCAACTATGACGCATGTTCCATACTATAAAAAAATATTACATTTTAAACATCATATATAAAATATCTCTAGCACACACACGTCTTACGATTGTGAGGCATTCAATAGCATTCAAAATCAACTGTGACTTTCCAACACATTCAAAGCTGTAGTCCACTCCTCCATTAGTCATTTCGTGCACGACCTAGAGTTACTCAGGCAGTTAATCTAAACATTTGATTTTAAGAATTAATGAAAGATTAACCTTGTCAATGGAAACTTCATAGTCTTTTGGGTTGATACAATCAGTTGCACCGAACTCCTTGGCTGTGCGACATGTTAAAACGAGCTTGTAGAGAATATACGTATGTATGTGTACACATATCGTGCTTACCTACAGGAAACTTGCTTGGTTGCATATCAATAGCAATTATACGAGAAGCACCAGCAAGCCTAGCACCCTCCACCACCTTCAGTAGAAGTGAAATTAATAATTCATACAAAACCTAATTATTTCGTAATAAATCTCACTGCTAATCCAACGGTTCCTAGGCCTATCACAGCAACGGTGGATCCAGGTTGAATGTTTCCAATGTTCAAAGCTGATCCCAGTCCTGAATTATTGTAAATCAGACTAGTTTTACATCACAAATTATACACATACCTGTGGGGACACCACAGCTGAGAAGGCAAGCTTTATCTAAAGGGAGTTCCGGCGCGACCTTTGACACAGCTGCCTCAAGAACAACTGTATATTCTGTGAAAGTTGAACAGTTCATGAAGTGGTGTAATGAAGTACCATCCATTGAATAAAACCTGTTACTAATCCAAGTAAGACGTGTGCGTGTGCGTGTGCGTGTGCAAGTGTTTACCTAGTTTTCTTATCAGCAGGCATAACGCTACTTCCAAGGTTGTTTATGCAAAGTTCACAGAAGTTAGTCTTGGCCTCTTTACAAAGCTTGCATTTACCGCACTCTCCTTGGAAATTGCAGATTACACGGTCACCAGGTTGAATCTCTGTCACTCCCTCTCCAACGCTTTCCACAATCCTGTAAAAAATGTTATTATTCATTTCTAATATGATATGCATACTCACCCAGCTCCTTCATGTCCCAGAATGATAGGTGGAGAGAACGTGAAGTTTTCAAGAAATGCCTGCAGTATATATCTAATCTCTTTATGTTTAGTTTATATAATAAAGATATGTATTGAGATAACTGACCGGAGATTCCCAGATGGCCACGTCTGTATGGCAAATTGACGAGTAAAGGATTTTCACACGAACTTCTCCGGCTTTGGGTGGATCAACTCTTATGTCTTCAATGCTCAATTCTTCTCCTGGGCTTCGCATAATAGCAGCTACATCCAATCATTGGTAATGTATAGTGTATATGTGTGTATAGAAGTGTTTTATTAGGATACCATTAAACCAAATAAATCTTACCTTTGCATTGGATTGTTTTCACCATTGAATCGATTTTTACGATTTGCATTGAAGAATTAACACAAATTTTCTTATCTACTGTTTGTCCTGCATCCCTTGTAATATGGCCACTGAACATGGGGACCATTTTGTTGTCTTTTTTATATAAGTTAAATACTCTAAAAACCTTTAAATATCTAAAAGTTAAATAAGCTAAACAGATGGTCCAAGGGGATCTGGTGGAACACGAGGATATGGATGAACACATGCAAGGATTAGACCCAAATTTATCAACTTTTACATAGCAGTAGGCTCCTCATTCTGGGATGTGGTGTAGCTCCGACCAGCTTACTCACGTTCAAACCGCGTACAAGGATCGTAAATGAGTTTTAGCTATTGGATTACTCCGTCAAAATGGACCATCTACCGAGGAGTAAGAGGAAGACAGGACCCATCATGTATAAAATAGCAGGTGCCCTTCCAAAAGGCCCTCAAATAACAGTGGGAGGCACAAGAGCCATGCACTCCACCAAAGGAGAAGCACAATTGCTAATGTAACTCATGCGACAAGAGGCTTAAGGATCTTTAGACAATGCAGCGCCATGCAACTTCTATACAAACCGTGGTGGGATCAAGATTGTCAACTACTACATGCACAATTCAGGAGGCCAAGAGACTCCGAGACCCTAGGATCAACAAACTAACCCCATGAAGACGTATAAGGTATTCAAAAAGGGACTAGCAAGTCTATCTTAAACAGTGTGGATATATGGACAATATATTTTTGGGAACTCTACTAGTAACTACACACAAGCAAAGAGTTTGTTAAAGATTGAATGGGAGGTAAGACAACAATGCATATGGCTTCAGTAGAGTTGTTTAAAGTAGTAGGGACACATTTTCTTGATAAGGCCTTTGTTCCCATCTTCCACAACATTGTTAAGACATGCATGGTTGGTGAACTAGGTGGTACCTATACATAGGATTGATGATCCTTTAAGCCCATCTAATGACCTAACCATCACAATGAGCTCAATCTTCTCTAAGTTGTTCACGTTGATCATTGAGAAGAAGCTCATTCGTGGGTAGAGGAAGCATGGGTCACAACGGATGGATGGGCAGGTTTCAAACTACATTTTTCATGCATTGATTATCTAGTGACTTTAAAGTGGATACGAATGAAGACCAATTATTGCTTTATGAATTTCTACAAAGCATTCGACACGATGCCACAATGAAGAGCTCAATGCACCCATAGAGCTTGTTAATGCTATCCATACTCTTCACTCATCAATTCAAGTGAGCTTCAATGTTGGACCACTCATCACATGTAACGTGGGAGTGAGACATGAATGCTTAGTAGTGTCTTCGTCATTTTTGGAATATACATAGAATGATAGGAAATATGATCATTCCCATGCCAAGTTAGCTGATATGTATTTACACTTGCTATTGTATGGACATGATTTATTTATTGAGCGAGATGAGTTATAGATTCATTAGAAGTTTTATGTGGAGAAAGAACTCACTGTGAAAACACAATCTACACTTATCTTGGTGTTTGGCACCTCTTAGCAAGACGGCGCTACTACTAAAGGCAAGAGGTTGAAGTGGTAAAGAAATATCAGAGTACTTAGCACATGGGGTGTAGGATGAACCCAAGGGTGATTAACATGATGCAAGCAACATTGTGTGCATACTACATCACAAAGTGAAGCCAGAAGGAACAATGTAAATGTGTGGGAATGTGTTACCTGAGAT